>FTPT01000379.1:0-11178 GCA_900156845.1 Coprinopsis strossmayeri | reverse complement strand
TGCAAGACAGGCCTTCGACACTAGGCTATATCTTCCTTTAACCTTTGATTCGACTCGGAATAGATCCCGCCATTTGATTAGAATATATGTAGCTGTGATCAACATGTCAACGTCACCGTCAACCCCGGGCCGTAGTCACACCAGGCTCAGGTTGCGACTTTATCTTTGCCCGTTACCCTTTGCAACGTCCTCTACTTCTATTTGGCTAGAGAACCGCTCGAAACTACACCCTCTCCACGTCTCTTGGGCGCACGTTTCGAGGCTAACAAAATGGGATCTCGCCTTCCTAGTAATCATGGGCAGATCGACATCTCAGAATCACAAAGTAAGCGACTCCCAATGCCATTAGCATAGCCAAAGGAAGATCTCAAAGCAAAATAAGGCACATTCGTCGAGAACACGGATGTTCTGCAACACATCTTCGAGTATCTCGAGCTCAGAGACATCTTGAACGTTCGAAAGGTAATGATAATGAAATAGAGTGCTCTGGTCCCGCTCACCTCAAATCTCATACAGGCATCGAAACACTTGTACTTCGCTTCCAAATTCCGGAGCATCTGGGAGGGTCTCATCAACGACTTCATGCAATCCCTACCAAGGACTTTCTACCTCTCGAAACCACTCCATGAGCACACCAGCGAAGAACTAGAGGTGCAACTACGCTCATGGTACAAGAGTAGGTTCACCAACTGGCAGGGATCCAGGGGCCCACAAGCCTCATCTCTCCAAATCCCATCCCATACCACCGGCAGCATGGACTTCACAATCCTGCTCGAAGGCGGACGCTGGATCCTTTCTAACACGCGGAGTTCTGTCGTCTACGTGGACCGCAACGATCCGGACTGTACTCCGCATACCCTCATTTCCGAGTATTCAGGGTATAACTCTCATACTCGTATAAGTATGCCGGTTGCCTTGAAGACAATCGAGTACCTCCCTTCAGACACTCTTCGCTTTAACCTCGCGGTGGCGAGGGATCGAGAGTGGCCTGATAGCACGATTCGGGCGACAATGCAGCGCGGACCCGTGCTCGAAGTCTGGCAAGTCACACAAGTCTCGTACGAGTCTGGTGGCCTAGGTCTACAGGCGGAATGCCTGTCCTCGTTTAAAGAAGAACGTAGTGTTGAAGTGGATATGTGTTCTTTGTGCGGAACGTTTATTGCATATTATGCTCAAGAGGAGCGGAACTTCAATTTAGTCCCGTTCGTTGTCGTTGTTGATTGGAGCACGACAGGGAAGGAGCAAAGTAAGACGTTTCGGCGGAGGTACATCAACGATGATAGTATTACTGTAAGTTATTAATTCATCCATCTTCCTTCGAAATGCAGGAATGACTAGAGACTGATACTTGCATCCACTTATACTCAACCAGCACATATCTCTCCTCCCAAATCACAGACTTCTTGCACCCTCATACCGGGACATTATCACTGTCATCTCGTGGAAAGACATTCCCGAGGTCGACAACTTAGCAGGCCAGCACACCACACCTCCTCCTCAAAGCGTAAGAAGGTTCGAATGCCGTATCGGGTTCGACTACTGCTTCCTCTCGCGGGCGTACCACTTCCCCGACTCAACTCGGTTTGTAATGAGGAACAGGCGCTATAGTCTTGGTCTCGTAATCCCACTAAATACGGAAGATGCAAACGACCACAGCGCCCTTGATCTCATCCAAATCCCACTCGGATCCCGCGTGCCGGTGCCCGATCCCCATCACATCTGGTTCTCGGACTGCACATACGAGAAGGTCGCGCTTTGTAGTGTCGCCGCACCAAACGTGTTCTTCCTGCGCTGGACGTGGCCCCCTAACGTTCTCGACAAAGCCGCAGCGGACGAGGCGCAGTGGGACGAGCTGGTGCCCTTGTTTCACGAAGATGGGGTGGAGGATCAAGACTGGCGCTGCAACGCGCTGCATTTCGACGAGGCGGCTTCGGATGTTCTGGTCATTGTTTCTAGTAATCAGGAGCCTTGGAGGGAGATTGTGAAGCTCTATAGGTTTTAAAGGTCAGTCTACTAGGTATATACTATTGTAAGTATATAAACGTGAAGCAAGTGCCAACACACCGCTTTTCGTTGGCTAAATTTCTTGGGGAACCGAAGTGGGTCAAGTCGATTTATCTGAGGGAGACGTTTCCGAAATTTTTTTGACGAGAATGTTTTGGCGTAGTTTTACTTCCCAACAAATATGATCCCCTATATTAATCCACAGCACAAATGAAGTCTATAAAAGTGAACACAGCGTCAGGACTAGCCTACTGGACAAAATAAATCGGCCACGCACCAACAAATAATCTTACATCACAGCTCAACCCTTCCTTCCCCTCCTTTTCTTACTTCCCCCCTTCGTGACCGATTCCGGTAGCCACTCGTTCTCCTCTGCCACTTTGCTCTTGCTCGCTTTACCCTTCCCATTCCCCCTAGGTGGTGACGGCTCCCTCGGCGTCCTCTCATCCACAAACGGCTTCTCATCCTCGATAATCACCCTCGAACTCGACAGGGGTGAAGACGACGACGAAGGGGACGAGGAAGACAGTCCCAGCCTCTCACGCTCGTCCATCTCTCGACTTGCAGCCTCGATCTCTTCCGGACTCACTTCCTCCCCTCTCTTTAGCCGCGCGGCGATTTCGGGAGTGATTCGTACTTTGCGGACGTTGGTTTGGAACCCTTTGGCTGTGTGTTCGTTTTCAATGGACACAGACGACCGGGACAACGGAGGGGATTGAGACATAGCGGATCGAAATATCGTCATAAGCGATAGTTTGACAATCGCATTCAAAGGTCGAGGGACCAATCAGCTTTTATGGTACTTTGAAGAAGAGAAGAGACGCACCTCCTCTACCGATTCCATATACCCTCAGTCGATATGAAAGATACCATTTCCGCACAAAGTACGCGGAGACGAGGAGGACAGAGGGTACACTGCCATAGCCAAGTTTCAGCGTCCAAATTCAAAACGGTTTCAATTTGTTCCCGTTCGCCAAATACAAGGGATATTAAGAATGCGTTCAGGATCATTATTCCGAAGGATATGTAACAGTAAGTATAAGTAAATGGATATACCGCAGAATCTCAAACACACTCACGCAACCCAAAGGGCAGATGGGTACTCGTCTATTCCATCCACATGTAGTTTTGACGACATATTGTTTGTGCCTTCTGCTATCGTTCTTCTTGTCTATATGGTGACCTCCTGATGGCCTAAGCTCCAAATAGCGAGTATAAGTGCCCAGCGCTGTGAAGTTTTGGGCAGCAAAGGGTATGGGATGTACAAGGCCTAGAGGGAGGAGATGATGACGGACGACAAATGCGCACCGGTACGTGGGTCCACTGATCGGCACGGAGATGGCACGGCAAACCCCGGAAGCTAGGTGTCAGATGCCGACGGCACTGTTTGGGAGTCGAAATTTAGGGGAGTTTTGCATACTCGAACCTCTCAACCGCGTCGACAGACAAGTGCTCGGAATCATATTTGTCCCCGGGCAATAGCATAGCACGATTATAATGGTTTCAGGCTTTATATTTCCTTGCCTGAGTGAGCATGGAGGGTTCCATGAGTCGGTAGCCTATTATGCATCCATCAGGGTGTCACTCACTGCCCACCGATGGCCATCATAGAGAATTTCTACTAGCACGAAAGTCCAGGCCCATGCAGGATTCGAGAGTACCACCACTAGTCATGAGGCAGGGAGGATCATGGGATTGACAGGATGGCTGAAAAGCTATTGAGTAGGGGCAGAGGGGCAGAGTACGCACTTGCAACTCTTCCCCATCATGACGGATCACGTTCCCGTCATTGTACCACAGATTTTCAGGGCCGGGCATGACGACGATGAAATGGTAAGACAAGTCGATGAAGAGCATCCCTCGACTTGGATTCTTATTGGTGGTGTGGTGGGCAAGGCTCTAATCTCACATTCCTCTCTTTTGATATTCAGAACCCAAGAGATACTTATATGAAAGAACATTGAAGATGACGATTGATAGTAATCTTCGCCAGATCCGTTCGAGCTCTCAAAATGAATATCAACCCTTAGTTCAAATCTCCTTCTAGAAACCGGAGACGAGCCTTCAAATAGTTCGCGGCAAAATGTTGAACAATTATCTATAACACTGACAGGTATTGAATAGAGGTCTACAAGCGTGACAATCAGCGGCAAGGATATGGAAAGATAGGAAGTTCATGAGATAGAAATTTGACAAGGCAACTAAGTGAAGTAACAAATAATAAAAAAGGTAAATCCGACGGATAAACTGCTATCTAGATGGTAGCTCTATCCGGGTTAGGCCAAACTAATCCTTTCCGTAGGGGAATACCTGAGGGCATTCAGTGCCCGTTGGGAACGTAAAGCCAGAGTAGAAATAATCCAGATTCTTCTTCAACGCAGTCTTGAGAATTCCCTTGGGGTTCGGATACAGACTCTTGACCGTTCTGTTGACGAAATTCTGGTAGAATAAACAGAATGTCGAAAAGTCCGCCGAAGTGGGATCGGGGACATAGTTGTTGACCTTGCCGTCCACGTTCCTTCCCGGTGCAATGGGATGCTGTGCTGGCAAAAATTCTAGTCCTTCATTTCCTCCTGGGGATGGCTTTCGGTGAAAGTCTTTAGGGAACCTGTGGTGCTTGAAGAAGCTCTCTGCGGCGGCCATGTCAAGGTGCTGATCGTTCTTGCGTCCATCGACCAAGAGGTTGAGAGGCGTTACCGAATCGCCATATACTGCCAAATAACGAAGAGAAGTTAAATCGAATTGTGGGTTCGTCGCAATTGATTGTTGGATAAGGTGCCATCGAAGCTCAGAGGCCACGGTGAGATTATAGAATCCTCCCCCGAACCTGTTGCTGAAATCGACAAACTGTAATCGGACACGGTCAGCACATGGCCATTAAACGGTAAATTTGACAAACCTGGTCAAATAACGTCTGATTGAAGCTGTGGTTATCCCCGAAGAAAAAGTCAGCTGTTAAAAGCCGTCAATATCCATTCTCATGCACCACCCGCATTACGGGTTGGAAATGTAACGTACCCCTGGTCAAGCTGGCATCTCCTTCGAACACCAAATGAGTGTTCAGCCCTCCAACGGTGGCAGGAGCTGGCGGGTCTGGTCCAGTTTGGCGAGTCTTTCCACCGATGCTCAACAGGTTTGTGACGAGATTCCCATCCACAAGGTGAGCAGCATAGGTACTAAAGACGGCGAGCGTATTTGCCATGTTGAACCCTAAGTAAACCATCTAGCATTAGGGCATACACGGCTGTAGGACCATAGGGCGCTACATACCTTCCTGGACGGCCGTAATTATCTGGGCTGGAGTTGCGACCCCATTCCTCGGAAGGTACTGGATAAAAGGTTGAAGATTAGTGTTTCTCCCAGCATCCCAAATCTGTAGGCTTACTCCATGGGATGCAAGAGTATTCAGTGCTGGACAGGGTCCTCGCATATCACCCGGAGCATCAGGCTGGAAGGGATGTAGCTCGTCATGAACAAGCTTGAGCCCAGAGTCCTTAAGTGGACTCGGGGGAGGCTCAAGAAACCCGCCGACAGTTAATCTCGGTACGATCTCATCCAATTCATGCTCAGAGAGACCTGCAAGAGACCCATAGGCTGGAAACGCGGTGGCACGTCCAACGGAGACAGCCAAAAGCGAAAATAGAGCTAGATTAGGAGAAAGCATGTGCTAAGTTGCTGCAAGAGAAGAGAGAGGTTGTGAATGAGTTTCTAGGACGTTGTGTTAAGGCTTTATACACCTACAAAGTCGAGGCAATTCAGACTCTCCCATTGGACAACCTGTCTAGAGCACAACCGGATTGTGTTTCAAGATAATATTTCCGGACTATTATGGAACTCCTATCGCGTCACTGGTCCCAATAATGGGTTTCACGGTAGGCCAGCTTCGGCCCAGCTTATTCCCACCTCAATGTCCAAATGTCCAGAAATCGGAACTGTCCTATTCATCCAATTTGACGTGAACCGTGGTTGTGGTCACATTAAATTGGGAGGCCAAGTGTTGGGGGCCGATGAGAGGACAGCTGGGAGGCAGGTTGGGACGAAGTTGGATGGAAAACCGACATTGAAGTTGGGCCGAAATCGGTATACTACCGTGAAACACACCTGCATTACCACAGGATACGTGCAGAGCCTCTATGAGCTAAGGAGCGGCACAGGGTAACTGCCTTGTCAGACTCCGAATAGTGCTGTAGACATTTTGATAACATACATTATATCCGTGTTTCCGCAAAGAACGGCAATAAAAAAGACGGCCCCCGAAGACATAATCACGAAAAATATTTCCGTGAAAAGGGGGTAAATAGAATGTTTCTACTTGCAGAGAATTAGAGACAGAGTCATAGGTTAACCGTAAAACTGCTCTTTAACTTAATTCATTGCAACTTCTGTCACGACAACAGTTTTATTCCGGCCATAAAAGAAGCTATTCGGCAGCTTATTGAGAGTGAAGACATGTACGTCTCTGCCGGTTCGGGTATTCCTCGGTTTTATGAAATGCCGCAAGAGCGAAGGCACAGGTCTACATACCTTAACAACGAGAACATCGGAACCGAGTCCATCCGTTGTAGTCTCATTCTTGTCTCGGTGAGAACCTCAAAGTTAGAATTTCTACACTTCAAGACCATACATACGCTCCAGCTAGAGTAAATACAGAGGAATTTCTGGAGTCTCGGGGATTGATACGAATCGGGCGCCTATTTGGCGTTGAAAGATACAGTTGGAACTCCAAGTACTATTTTGGCATGTCGGAGCTTCAAACGGGTTGTCCACCTTCCACATCATCCAAAGATGCATCCGCGTAATCCGTATAGAAATGGGATTGATTTTCAAGCTCTATCAGATCAATCTCCGTCTTTGAAACCATAGTATGTGTGCCTTGCCCTAGCATCATCCCAATTTTGAAGGATTGTGAACTCGTAGCTTGCAAGCCAGCGCAATTGACTTTCGCGAAGAAGAGGCACTGCGGTTCGTTCTCCTCTGGCTGTGTACACAGCCAAATACTCACGAGTTATGCGTATAGAACAGTGAACTAACCATATATTTCTCCTTAAAACAGGCTTTGCAATCGAGATTGAGCCCTACAAATCGCCTATGTCCGCCGGTGAGTTATGGTTCTAGTCCCTGTTTCAGACGATTTAAACGGGCATTAGATTCCAAATAGACTTAATTACCTACCTTGGATGCAAGACATAGTTGATGCAATGCACTGCAATGCACGACCATGCCAGCAGCCATGGAGGGACTGGTGGACGACATGTGGTGCGCGGACTCGATGTGTAAGTAAGTCTTGATTTACGTGGCTTGTATGGTTTTCTGATATGCTATCTCGTGTAAAGAGTAACCGGAGCATCTGCGATATACCCATTGCTTGCTTATAGCCCGCGACTCGACTGGAAAGTGACTGCAACAGGTTCGCAGCCATCACCGCTTCCCAATACATGTCTAACATATGGGCTCTCTAGAACTTGACGGTCACTCATACGCCATTGCCGAACGTGATACCGAGAACAATCGCTCAGCGTCCCGGGTCCAGATATGCAAAGGAGAAACAGGGACATTGTACGGCCCTTTGTCAGGCAGCAAGTACGTGATTTGACCAACTTCCTGTGGTGAATCTCAGACCAGTAGATCAGGTTCGATTTTACGATGTGTAACCCCCCATTTTACTCCAGTCATGAGTTCAAGCATCAAAAGAAGAGCTACCCACCCAAGTACGCGTTCACCATTATCCAAATCGCTCAATCTCATTTGCTGGTTTCAGGTGTGTACTGGTAGCGAATTGGAGATGATATACCGGCGTCGGGAACAAGTGAGGAGTGGGAAAAGGAGGGCGACGAAGTTTGTTCGTATGGTGAAAGGGAGTCTCGCTCTTCGCAACCGGTGCAGGTTTGTTCGATCTTTTCGTCTTGCTTACGCCTAGTTATGAACCTTCGACTCAGTTGGTACCCCTGTATGACCATGCCATGGGCCGGCCCATGGCAGGAACTCGCCCATCTGGGCAACCAAGATGAAGGGGAGCACTTGCGGCCATTTTACTCAAAATCTCAGTGGGTGTACGGGGTCGATCGGGGGGTGTTCGAAAGCTTTGTGAACCACGTTGGAAAGAAAGTTCGCAGTGTGGCGAAGCAATAATCTGTCGTTCTTCGCATCCTGGGGATTGGGAAATCATGGAATGAAACCCAATATAAAACCTGTGCACTATCTAGTCCTATTTACTACGTATCGAGCATTACATACGTAGTAGACGCTCATCTTCCAGCGTCTCCCATCCTATCGCAAGGGGCTGGGGGCTGGGGGACATTTCCCCATTCAGGGGCGGCAATCAAAAATTTCTTTTCCAACATCTCACCATCTTGGTAAAACGCCAAAAGGTCCAGAAAGTTGTGATTGTTTTCTTCATCAATGCCCTCCAGAGTATGCCTCCCTCATCTTTTGATTTGAGTGCTTTGTCTGCTGCGTTCGAGAATGTTCAAACTGTCAATGATATCCCGTTACTGAGGTACGTCCTATCAGTCTTTCGTTTTGGTAAATTCATCATTCTAGGAAAGCAGGAGATTCGATATTCGACCGAGGCACAATTCAGGATGCAAAACAGTTTTACTGGTCAGCTATCAAGACAATCCTTGGGGATAACTTTCGCATTCCCAGTCTTATCAAGCCAGAGGAAACGATGACGAGCGAGCGATATAAGAATTTGGACCACTTGCTCTATGTCCAACTGGCAGGTTGTTTCACTGGACTGATCCGATGTTGCTTGAAGGAGAAGGACCTTGAGAGTGTGCGTGTTTTGCTCTTCCATAGTGTCGTATGTCCTGACATTACCTTCGTCGCCCCAGGCACTTATGTGGCTCCAAGAGACGGAAGCTATGTGGTACAACTGGTTTCTCACTTCACCTACTCCAATGCTGGGTCAGTTTCCCCTTCCCAGGTCCTGAAAATTGTAGAGCTGAAGGAATATTACATACGGCAGATTACATACATGCATTACAACATGGACATGCCAGAAGTTACGTACCGGCGAATGGTAGCCTGGACTTCCCTGTCGGATGCTCTCCTCACCGAGCTCGGAAATACCTCAGGAGCATTCTGGTACCGTTGGAAATTGTTCACCCATTTCAACGAACTGCCTTCGACACCGCTCGTTACAGACCTTATGAAACTGAATGATATTCAGAAGATGAGGGACTTGATGCTTTTGCGCCATCCCGACCCCCAAGTCTACGCCAAGTTTCGATTGAAGGACGAGAGATTGCAATTACAGGGGTCGTGGCAGAGGATAAGGTATCGCCCACCGCCGGGCCCAAATAAGATGAAACGGTCGGGTTTCTCCAGTTTCATTTGGAATAGGACGTCACCTTCGATGCATATTTAGGTCTATTAACCCGACACGTGGATAGGCCGATTGTACATTGCAGGAGGACGAGAAGATGTTGAAGGTCCTTATTTCCGTGATCTGTGGTACCTCGACCTCAAGAAGCCTACGAATGGATGGCGCCAACTCCCAGACTACCCCTTATCCTTCTACCTCACAAACCTCTTCCTTGGTTGGATTTTCCTCCTCAATCCCTTCACAAAGTGTGCTTACCTCTTTAACGGGCAAATCAATGTCGACTACTTTGACCTTGTCACTGAAAAATGGGGGCAGATCAAGTGCAGCTATGCCACTACAAAAGGGGATAAAGAGGCTGGAGTGAAATTCGGATGGGTGTATCCGGGCTTCCAGACATCGGACTTTACTGCTCAGATTGTCTTCAAGAACAATGCTGCAGAGAAAATCTTGGTTTTCGGTGGAACACATGAATATATGAACATGGGGTGTAATCTCTTCATGGAGCTGAATTTGCAGACAAAGAAGTGGAGAAGACTTTCTGGGACAGTGACTCCTATGAAAGATGGGGACCATTTGTGCCCTGGACCAAGGAAGCACAGGGGAACTTGGGTTGATGGCACTCAATGCAAGTTCTACTTGCTCTATGGCAACTTTGACAGACATTTGTTTGACTTGGATAAGGAGTATCATATGTTGGAGATGGCCCATACCTGTACTGACTACTGGAGCTGGGACCTGGAGATGGAGAAATGGAGCAGAGAGTGTATATGGGGTGTTGGACTATAAATAAATTACATTCCATTCTGCTCCATAGACTCTGCTCCATGACTACATCATACTCTCCACTATACTCCACTACTTGTTTGGTATAAGAGGTGACCTTATTAGGTGTTGCTTGTCACCTCTGAAATGTATGTCTGGAAACTGTGTAACATGTCTGGACATGTCATGTGCTTCCAGACACCCCTTGTTTTGGATACCCAATGCTCCTCACCCCTATACCTGCTCCTCTCCATGTCTCACCTGGCCCCTGGGGTGGGATGAAGAGTGACCCTTCCCAAAATGAGCAGAACACTCCTAAAATGGGTGCTCTGTCAGTCCAGCTGCTCAGACAAGCTAGCTGTTCCCATTTTGGGTTGGATTCAAGCTCCGACACAGCACTTTCCCCCTTTCTCTTTGTTCCACTCAACAGTCATTTTCTCAAAACACAGATGTTCCCTACTCACCAAATTAGTGTAGAAATGTTGATAGACATGTAATAAATATAATTTGGGTAGCTATTTTAATTTGTGGTTCATCCTTGAGCTGTACCAAGTCACTCTTTGCTTGTAGTAATTACATCCTCTGTAGTGTTATTGAATGCTCACATACAGATTGTCTAAATGGTATGAGTAACTAATGCTTTATACAGAGTGTAGCTAATATTGACTAATTAATGAACTATAGAAATCTACATATAATCGGATGATGTGGCTATAATTGATTGGATACTGTCCTTGTTCTTTTGCAAGTACTCAATGAACACTCTGTGGCTTTTCAAATAGGGCAATGAAGACTTCCAATCTGGTGTATAGCAATCTGTGAGAAAGGAAAGAGCCTTCTAAACTGTCCAATTTTCCTGCTCAGCCAGCTGGGTGATGAGCTGTAATATCTTCGAGTGACGTGCTGATTCAACCTTTATCTTGTTCTCATTGCACTTCCAGCGAGCCCCCCAGTGCTCTGCATCAGGAAAACCCTTTTTTGCTTCCAGAGACCATGGAGACTTCTGGAGATTTCTGAGGCCTCCAGATTGCTCAGAGACCCAAAGACATGGGAGAGTTCAGAAGCAACCTGTCCCTGGACACAAT
>FTPT01000415.1:0-76511 GCA_900156845.1 Coprinopsis strossmayeri | reverse complement strand
AGTATGAGTCAATACGAGTCACTACTCTATGGTGATGAGTAAGTACGCCGAGGTGTATCAGTAATCGCCGAGTCCAGTATTACCAACCTACTAGAATCACCTAATACAGATTACGAAGAGAGAGAGAGAGAAAAAGGAAAAATAGGCGGTTCATGACACCTTGTAACAGAAAACACTGGAGAGAGAGCAGGTATACTACGTAACATTATCTACTAGTCGACGAGCTTGCGCTTGTAACCGGGTGCAAGGGTCTAGGAGTTGCGACTTTCCAGGAGAGTCTTGAAAATATCTTCAGTCATAGTCCTCCCAAACTTTGCCTCTAAGCCACTCGTGAGCAGCAGACCTACACCCTCTAATAAACATGACGTACCAAGCCCCGCCATCATCTGGGATTCGGGGGTGCCGCTACTCGTGTTAAAATCAGTCACTTCCTGAATGCCAGATGTGAGTAGGCGTGGTGTGGAATTGGGGTTCGAAGCCACGGAGTCTCCAGGTGTGTAAGCCCCGCTTTCCTTGCCGTCAGACTCTAGATTTCAGGGAATTAAAATTAGCCTGTGAGTCAAGAGATCGTTAATGTTTCACCTTTTTCAAGAATGGCGCTCGGAGAAGTGTTCGCGGACAATGCACCGTGATGATTCTCTGCTTCACGAGTGCCGTAACACACATTGTGTGTAGAGCCATCCGTGTAGGATGTTCCGTCTGTGATATTTGCGGGGGCCATAAACTGAGGGCTCCCGATGAAATTAACAGGCATTAGAGAATAAAGATGAAGGAGTTGGTTGTATGAGTGAGAAAGTGGGTTGATGTGATGCATGAGCTGTGGAAGAGCCTGCTTTTATCCCCACTGGAAAGGGTCGAAAATTGCATTTGGACGTTGGAAGTGTACACGCATTACGCACAATTCATTCCACTCATAACAAAGAGCAGCGATGGAGACCCAGACACTTAGCACAGCTGCCACGGGATACGATACAAGGCAGTAGTGAGTACAACGAGTGGTTAACATAAGCGCTTGTCGACATTCGAACGAAACACAATAAGATTTCTATTCTGGGACCAAGGGAACAAGGACTGTCATGACGTGCACTGGTTCCCCGCGATTCGACCATCTTGTGCAGGCTTCTGCCTTGTGTTAGGTGTCGACTGTGATCTACAGTCCGTCGGATATGCTACGTATTGTTTTTTCGCTGAGTTCGAAATGGTACCCTGGGAGTCTGAGGCGGTGTATGCAGGAGGGAAGGAGTCTGCCCGACAGGTACCTCGTCCCTGAAACAGGGGTGCCCTGCTGTCAGGAAATCAGTACGCTTCTCATATACATAGTCATCTTAGCTATTCTCTGCGACAGGAGAAGGCTCGTTTGGGAAAGACCTGGCGAGTTCGTGACACCCAGTCGCTATGAATTCCACCACTTCGAAGGCGCTAAAAGAGAATTGAGTTCTCGCCCAATGTCACAACCAAGCCTCGGGTGAATAATCAAGTACAGCGAGAAGCACTCAGTACAGCTGGAAAGGCCCAACAAGACTCTCCGAGTCAAGGTATTGAAGAAGGTTGCATACCCTATAGCTTGTGGGACGTCACGGTATCTCCTGATTCATTTCAGTTGGATCTGACACATTAAGAAGCTGATAAGGGCTAGAGACGGTCACTGATGCGTAGAATTTACGGGCCACGGATATAGTTTGAAAAAAGGCGAGATGACAATTACCAGGCGGCGAGAGGTAAGAGATATGCATTAGGGAGTAAAGGGCTGGCTGTAAGAACGAGTTTATGGCAGAGAATGAGTGGGAAAAGCTAAGGCAGCTCTCCAATCTCTTATGAAAATAAATACTTTTGTAGAATGGTCCGTACAACTAGAAACCAGGTGATGTAACTATTGAACACAACGGGAGAGAGGAGCAGGACAAAACGACGGAATGGCGTGGATGGCAAACGGCCCTCCTGTCGTCGCGTAGGCCAAATCTGGGTACATCGCGTCGCGTCGCGAGGTAACAAGTCAGGGGCTCACAGATGCCATCCATTACATACCTGAAATAAAGTCGAAGTACATGGAAACCGGCAGTATAAGCTCGCTCATTCTCTGAGGCTTTCATTTCCTGGAAGGCCTCGTGGTTACTTGAAAAGTGACAGTCAATAGTACCAGAGTCTCTCATCGAATCTTACCATGTGACAGGCAAGCGTTGCTGTCAGGTATACAACTGAGGCCCAAAGGTCTTGTTTCATGGAGGCGTCTAGTTGCTCTTCACCACAGGAAGAGAAGTAAACGCGTGTCAAGACGATCGCGAGCAACATCCCATAAGTACTGCACGCATTTCATAAGGATGAAATGTACTGAGCTGGTCGTGTTCCATGGTTCCTCGAGCCATTCAAACCGGGCAGTGCTCCCTTATGCCGTTGCGGGGTAAATTGGATGACAAGGGATGCGATTCGACTCTCGAGAGTGAGTTTGACCTACCGTTGTGTTGGAACGTGTCCTTTTATATTGTTATGGAAAAACCTTTATGATAGATGGAACATGCCATAACATTATGGAAACGGAAGTAGTGTAGTGTCGTTTTGTACAACTCATTATGGGATCGATGGAAGTACTATATATGTTATATAAAAGGGTTCCGGTACCACTGGAACTGGCATTCTAACCTGACATAGCACGACTCAGCGACTCAGCTCAGTCGTTTTTGTCATGATACCTCCTTCAGCCGACTAACGTGGATTCCTTCCCGTTCGAAGGCACTGCCACTGCCGAATCCGATAAGGACAAGGGCAAGAACAACGCCGTGGTCGCGAAGGCGAAGGCCGAATCGATCCCAACCACAGTGGCACCCGCTTCCTACACCCCAGCTTTGCCCCAGCTGCTCCTGACTCGGAAGAGTTCGTCAACTTCGAGAAGAACGGTAGTCAGAACCCTTTTTGTGCGATTGCCTGAGGAACTGCATTGGAGTACCTTCCCCAGCGTTTGTCACGTTGTGGCCTGATTGTTCCCCCAGGTATCTTCCAGCTTTTCTCTCGACGTTTTATTGAATCTGCCAGACGATGATGCTATCAGTCTCTAGATATAGTCCTGTTTGAATTGTAAAAAAGTTGGAAACAGATGGTGACTTACCGGGATTCACTTTTCCCTTCCTAATCCCTTCCACAAAGTCAATTTCCGAACCACGCCTTTGCCAGCACCGCCCGAGGATTGCGAGGATGAGAGGCGTAATGACGAGCCGCGCGATAATCCTCGCTTCCCTTCAACCTCATTAGCTGAATTGCCATTCGGGTCCTGACTCATATCATAGCTCGCCGAATGCTTTGGCTTTTTGTCCCTAAACAGCCGTGACCACCTCTTCGACTTCTGTATCTTGGAGCTTGGGCCAGCATCCGACACAACATCTTCCGATAGATGAACCTCGGATTGACGAAGATCTGGGTCCTCAATTGCGCTACTATCCGGATCCTTTCTGACTCTCGACGTATTGGACGATGAATCCACAAAATCTGCGGGAGCCTCGAGTGACCCAGATTGCTCGGCTTGCGCATCTGTAGGTGCGATAATGCTATCAGGGATCCGGACGAGCGTTTCTGAATCTGGGGGAGGATCTGGAACTGGATTCATGTCGCTCGTCGCATCGATATGTGGCTGTTCCATCGGTCTGAAGCCTCCATCCAATTCATCACTGTTCACAGAATGAACCGATCGACGTTGATATAGATCGCTGAGAGCGTCGACATCCGAATCCTGGCTGGATCCTGACGTTTTGGTCAACGGGTTCACCGAACCCGCAGGTGGAGTGGGAAGCTCAGATCCTTTGCCTTGCACATCCGTCGGCTCTATATTACTATCATTGTCAAGGACCTGGGCCCGCTTTTTGGAATTAGAGGAGAGAGCTAGAACCGGATTCGTGCCACCCGTCGCATCGGCCTGTGGCTGGGGTACCACGCTTTCAACCGGCTCAATGTCGCCCATCTCATCCTTCTCAGCATTCTGGCTTTGGCTCCGAGTTAGAATAGGTACATAGGGCGAAGGACTCTTGTCGCGGTTTGGGAAGGTTCCTTGCAGGGGCTGGGTTTCGGAGAAGCCGAGGGGGGTGACGATGGTCGCACCAGGCGTTAATTTGCCGGCATCGAGAGCCTCTAGCATTGCAAGCAATATAGGATTACCTAGTAGTCATTTATAAATATCAGTGTTCTTAACTATCCCGGAAACACCTTACTTTGTTCGCTCAGGCGCGATGTTGCAGTGTACACATTACGCCTGGGAAGGTGTGATGACGATTGTGGCGGGTATTGAGCGGATTCACGCCTAAGAGGATTTGTAGGAGGCTCTGGCGAGTGTTCATGTCCAGGAGATTTCGAAGCAGATTCTAACGAGTGGAAAGTAAGATAAACAAATAGGGAATTACGGCGACATACCTGCTTTGATCAATTTCCCGTAAGGATTGTTGGACCTTATCGGTCTTGTGAAGCTTCCATCAACCAAGGCTGTGTTCGATGAATCGACACTCTGCTCCTCCCCAAATAATAGCGGAAGTCCAGACTGTCCTTGAATAGGGGAAGAGTAGGGTAAAGATTGATCCTCCGCATAGACAGAACGAAAACTTTCATGATTCATCCCATCCAGTGACTGAATGTTCCTGTTATGATGACCATAGGGATCGGGGTGATCTGGGTAAGATTGCTGGCGAGGAAGATAGGCCTGCTCCGGGGGAGGACTATGAGGATCCCAGGGCAGGTTGTATTCGGCTACCCCGGTAGAAGGCGATGCTAGACGAGGAGGCCCGTCGAAGTAATGGTACTGATAGTGGGGAGAATTATTGTACTGAACATGTTTCTTCGCGTTGATGAAAGATCCACCGTTAATGGCGAAATCATGAGAGTTGCTGAACATGGCAGCAACGTAGTCTGTGCGCAAGAGGGGCAGCAATCGCCTGCCGAGCTTTATGCGTCCAAGGCTGTATTCGAAACAAAAAGGGGTTGGGTGCTGTAGAGGTCACGAGATGTTTACGCTTGACATCAACAGAAGAAAGGAAGAAAGGACACCACTGCGGGTTTCATTTGCGGGTAATCCGAGTGACAGGGTGTAAATATCGGCCTTGTTCTCTTTGGCGTTGCGTATCACACGCCACTACGGGGGGTTGCGGCCGTTCCCAAGGGAAAGCAACGAGATACCTTGTACATGTTCCAGTCGTCGCTGGAGAATCTATATCAATCCAAGAATTCTGTAACGGCCGCTGACGCTGCACATAGGCCAGAGGATATCGGGGAAGATCCTCAGAAGACGGCAACTCCCCGGAAGGGGCATCTGGCACCCCGTGTAGAAGTCTTATAAGAGTCCCTGCTGTCCGAGAGATTGTTGTTCAGTGAGCGACATGTCCAAAAACAAAGGACATAATATATGACCCTGAATCAAAGAAACAAGCTTCATACATATTCCTGTTGGCGGTCGTGCTCACAAGGCGGGGCGGGGACCAACCGGATCGAGCCTTAAAACGTCAAGATCAAACATGTACATACATCGCACATCCGACAAGGAATGCCGAAAATTCTCCTTATGTAAGCCAACTCTGACAATTCCATGAACCTCATCGTTCCTCTCTGGCGCGCCGCGGTTGGGCATCTTGGAAGCAACGATGCAAGGCGTTGTGTTGACGGAGGTTTATCTTGAATCGCATGGCGTATTCTCTTGAACTCTCTCTGCTTGTGTTTACGTGGGTCCCTAACCTTCCAGTGGACACTTCTATATGGGCTCCAAACTGTTGGATATATTCTGCATGCAATCCATGGTTGAAACGAACAATAATGCTGCTGTGGATCTCTAAATCTAAATTACGATAGTATGGACCCTTCAATCTTACTGCTGACATCGTCAATTGTCCGTGCTGACGAAAGGAATGTGTAAGATTATGCTCGGCTGGCAGGCAGCAAACGACCTGATACAATACCACTACGCCTCTCAGTTAATCGGCCGACAGTCTCTACACACTGCTGGGCCTACGACTTTTCAAAACCGGGTCAGATCGTTCTCTGACCCCTGGACAGACGGAACAACGAAACAGATGAGTGGGTGAATATGAAGTGGATGATGGAGATATACAATCGTACGTCTTACTATTCTCTCTTCTTTTATTGGTTTTCGTAACGAATGCCTCGCAGGTCATGTAACCCCACACTCGCGCTGAGACCCGATACCCCTTCGCGCTGGCGCCTCGTAAAGATTGGTGACCCCCCTATACGCCATCCGTTCGCCTTGTAGCTCCAATATGCCACAAGTAAGAACCGTCTGGAAGCGATGGAATCTTCGAACGGACCTTGGACTTCGACTCTCGATCTCGACAAAGTACTTTACCAAATTCCATCTTTCCATCTTACGGTAGGTTCCACCTGCTTGTGTAACACCCAGATCTTAACCAAAGCCATGATTTTCCAGACATATCTTGCGCATTGCAAACGGGTCGAGCTTGCTGAGTCGCTATACGCATAGACAGCAAGCTCTCGTTCTTCGCCTTCGCATCTCCGCATTCCACCCCATCATGACCTTCCGATGGCCTTGTTCGACGCGATAGGAATCTCTGCGCAGCTCGAACGTGATGCGATATCATACAAGAACGCAGGCGGTGTTCTCGTTACCCCGAACTTTCGCCCAATCTCCCTACCTGAACTTCGTTTAGCTGTACATGAAAATTGATGTGATTTCCCTGAACATCTTCGTATAACTTTATCACGTCAAACTACTACTTCTCGTAGATTTACCTTTGACGGAAGTTGTTGACAGGCTCCAGGGGACAGTTGGTGATTCCGTATCATTAGAGTGGTTCCGCTCAATTGACGTGTTACACTTGATCCGCTCATTATATTGCCATTTCGAAGATTACGATTTCGGAAGGCACAAGGTCTAGCCGCCATCGGTATCATTGTACTAACAAACCGTCGTATGGACATTATGCGATTCAATTGTAACAAGTTCAGTATCCATCAGAGCAAAGGTGAAATGCTGTAGCGTGCGAGGGCTGGGAAGCACTGCTGCGTGTTCTCAAAGCCCATATCACCGCCCATAGTGCGCCTTCTCGATAAGATTTATGATGGCCCACCTGAAACGTAGTACATAATAGACGGAGCACCAAGCAAGGGTAGAGAAAGTACAACCAGATGAAGAAGTGAAAAGAAGATGTTCTGTGACCCTTCCAATAAGGTACGGTTGAAAAGAGACTTAAAGTCTCGGGGATTGTCGTGCTCTACTCAGTGTCTCTCCCTACCGCAATGCCGACGCAAGAAGAGTGGAATGCTATTGGCCACACCTATGGCTCGGCCATTTACGCAAATGTCGTGCTAACCTTCGTTGAGAAAGGTATGGCAGTTTACGTTTCTCGTTACCTTTTTTACCCTAATGAAAATATATAGGGATTCAGTGCTTCATATGCTTCTATATCCTCTCTCTCTTCCTGGAGACCCCACCCGCATTACGGAAAGGCCGCAGGCCTTATATCATCTTTAGCATCCTCATATTTCTTCTGTCGTCTGTGTCCGCAGCATTGGACGGATATTGGCTGTTCTCCCTCCTCAGCCGCAGCTCAGACTGGTTGAATTTCCTTGACCTTATGTCACTAGAGGATAAAGACTTCAAAGTGACAATCGCTAGCGCGTGCTTTACTACTGTTTGGATTGCAATTGGAGACGGGATTCTGGTGAGATATTTATTCTATTCTGAAGGCCATTTCTCATGTTTGTCTTCTCGCAGCTCTATCGTTGCTATATCTTATGGTATGGATATCGCTGGATAGTTGTCCTTCCTGGACTGTTATACCTCTCAAGCATAGGTGTGTAAGGATACCCTCTTCCTGCGACCATGCTCCTCAATCCAGATATGGCGGTTATGGACTATAGCTACCCATATGGGAGGCACTATTATTCTTGCCCAAGGAGGTGAAGGCGATATGTTCAAGCTCGACACTGCACATTTCCTTCTTGTCGTTGTCACCAACGCTCTCATCACCTCCCTCATTCTCTTCCGTCTTATCTATGCCCGCAAGAACCTGGCAAAAGCGATTCCTGGTCAGACCTTTACACCATACAGTGGTATTATCACCATCCTCATCGAATCAGCGGTCCCACTCGCTTTACTCGGCATCCTTAGTGCGGCTCTCTACGGTTCCATTCGACTAGGCAACGTGTTTGTTCATAGATCAGTGGGAGCCATCCAGAAGCTCCAGGCGGCTGATCTAGTCATTTCAGGGCTTTGGTATTCGTTCCTGGTGTGTGGCTATTACTCTGTATTCTTTGTGAAAGGATACTCAAGCAAACGTTCATTACGCTAGGCGCTCTCCCCTCAAATGATTATCTTCAAAGTCGCGGCTGGGCGATCATGGACAGGGCCTTCAGACGCCTCGGGAGAAGCCCTGAGCCGCTCCCTAGCATTTGCCCATAGTAGACAAGAGAGTGGGGCCGACGATGAATCTGACCATGGATCTCGCTCAACTTAACAATACTGGTGAACGAGACGACGCCCGGCATGCCATGTCCTTTATCTATGTGCCGTTAATTGAACTCGCATATTACTTGTAGGATTTGTAGGATAAGTTCATTTTTGTTAAGGCCTCGAACATATCTCAATATTCCAAATGTACCAATTTACATTAATTCGACTTGCGAAGAACAGAGTGCAAAATTCGGCGACTGACTTGCGGTCGCTCAGGCCAGGTGCGCCGAGTCGGACTTGTAGTATATCGTCATCCCCCTCTTCTGTCCGCAGGTACGCAATGGCAAGGAGAACAAGCGGAAGTTAAAGAACTGCCTGTCTGAAACAAGGATAACATCCTAATTCGGTCGAAATAACACAGCGTCCACAGGTTACACACAACTTGAGCTTGAGCTCTCGTTCGTGGCATTTGCTAGTACCCCGCGTCAGTACACTCCCGACTCCCTCAGAGCTTATCATGATCTTCAGGCACACTTGGGTCTGGCCAATTTTCTGGTTTGCTGGTATAAGGGGATATTATGGGCCATGATAGCTAATCTCCCCTCCTAACTTGAATTTGATACAAGACCGGAGGCCTGTTTCCCGAGTCTTGATCTTTGAGCTGTTTCTCTTGGCCGACGATAGATAGATAAGCACGACGAGCAGTTAGTAACATCAAACGAATGCTACACTTAGAAGGAGCGATTGTTGTCTCCCGGTGATCGAATCACGGTAGAGCACTCATTTCACTCAGAGGCTCCCGGCGCTACGCGTCTCTTGCTGGCTCCTTAGCTCTTTTAGAGGCTTCAGCCAGACACGGCCCCGGTCTATTGAATCGTCGCGGGCCATCGGCCTAAGCTATTACATTAGTATCTCTTGGAGATTTACTTCCGCTCCCGTAGCGGGAGAGTGAAAAGTGTGCATTGACAGGTTGAAGGAGGCAGTAGGCGATTAATATCATTCTAGCGCGTACACTCTATAAGCTCCAATGCTTGATCTATCAAGGACCTCTTGGCTTCCACTCCCGTAGCCGGAGATCGAGAAGTGCGCACCAACAGGCTGTAGGAAGCAGTAGGCGATTAATATTATTATAGCGCGTACATTCCATACTAATCTCCAATACTTGCGCTATCATTCAGGACCTCTTGGCATAAATACTGATATACTTTTATCATGACGAGTATAAATGGCTGAAGACTTCTGGGTTAAAGTGGCATGTAATCAACATGGCGACACAAGAGGAGCTGATCTCGTTTGGTTACACCTATGCCTCAGCCATATACGCTAACTACATGTTGACGTTTGTCGAAGTTGGTACGGCATTTCTTCCTACTTTCCCTGTTATAATTGACACCAATCTCCAGGAATACAGTGCTTCATATGCTTCTACGTCGTCTCGCTTTTTATGGAGACGCCCCCCTCATTGCGGAAAGGCCGTACACCATATATCATCATTAGCGTTCTTATATTCGTCTTGTCGTCTACAACGGCCGCATTGGATGGCTATTGGCTATTCTCAGTCCTCACTAGCACCTCCAATTGGGTAGACTTTCTCAACTTTGGCTCCCCGGAAGATAAGGGATACACTGTGGAGCTTGTGAGCCAATCTTTGAGTATTTTTTGGGTCGCACTTGGAGATGGGATACTGGTGAGAGATTCTCGAGATTATTACTATAGTAGATTGTGCTCAATTGAGATTTCGTAACAGATCCACCGCTGCTATATAATATGGCATGATAATCTATGGTGGGTAGTTATACTCCCAGGACTTCTATATCTGTCAGCCATCGGTATGTGTCCATTATCCTCTTTTTACCTGTCAATATAATCTAACTCTCATAACACTGCTCGTTGTAGCCATGGATGTAGCGGGTGTCATTCTTGATTATGCAAGCGCAGATTCTATCAGGATAAGGACTGCACATGTTCTTCTCATCGTTTCGACCAATGCCCTAGCGACCTCTCTCATACTGTTTCGCCTGGTTCGGGTTCGAAAAAAACTAGCGAAAACATTGCCTGGCCAAGAATTTACGCCGTACAGGAGCATCATGGCCATTCTTATTGAGTCTGCAACTCCCTTGACGACACTTGGAATTATTACTGCTGGTCTGTATGGGGCACTTCAACTGGGAGATGACAATAGGTCGTTCGAGGCTACTCGGATGCTGGTTGCGGCTAACACAGTTATACAAGGCCTTTTCTACTCGTTCTTGGTAGGTACCTACACTATGGAATCCTGTGTAAGGTCACTCATGGAAGCTGTTTCATGGCAGGCAATCTCGCCTCAGATGATTATTTTCCGGGTTGCAGCAGGAAGATCGTGGACAAGACCGTCAGATACGACGGGGAAAGTCTCGAGTACCTCTTTGATGTTTACCAAAGATGACCAGAAGAGTCTATCTGTGGGGGACGTTGGCCAACAAGCTTAGAGTGTGCAGAATGCAATGTCGCCGGGCTTCGTCGCTCCGTTGCAAATCATGTGCTGGAATTGTCTGACCTCAATAATCTGACCTGTGTCCATTTTCATCGTTCAAATATGTGTTTATTTCCTAGTTATCTTTACTACAGCTTACATGCATTCATTGAGAACAATGCAAGAAACCAACAACAAACTTTGAATATCTTCGGCGCTTAAACTCTCGGACCCCCACTCCGTCTCGGTCGGTCTTGTTATGATGACGTAAGCAGGGTCGTCACAGTCCTGTCACACTCATCATTTCCTTTGCTTTGCAGAAATTCGCTCCAGTATTCCCTTCCCTGATAGCTTGGATAGATCTTAGAAATGCTAGCAATCTTAGCTCCTGCCGATCCCATCCTCCCGTTCCAAGGGGGCCCACTAGGGAAGAATTCCGAAGGAAGGCTCGCGGACAGAGGAAGATCAAGGGAACGTCCGCGCACAGTCCAATGGATGATCGCATGCATTGGAAATCTGGACCAGGAAACCTGTCCTTGCCCAACGGACACTAGCGCAGGCTTCAGAACACTCGAATGAGCGTTGTACTGGACCGTCAAGAGACTCGACGGTATCCTTGATTTCAAGTCGTACTGTAGTTGGGAGAGAGACTACCCATACGACAGTATGTTCCCTTTCGTCTCGCTAATTAGTCTTAATACTAATTCTCATCATATATGATGTTTTCATCTCCCCATCTCCAATAGTTCTTCCTTTCCCATCCATCTTGTGTGATATCCCCCTCGTTGTATCGACGAACGCTCCCCCTTGGTCGACCAATGCTCCCATGGAGGGGTGTAGAATGATGTCAGTGGCACGCAACGCCGCGGCTTGTCGCTTCATCACTACCTCATTGGGATCTACCATTGAAGCCCCCAGTACGATGCTCGTTCGACACTGGTGCCAGACGAGTAACTACTGCGCTGCCGGATCCCTCTCTTCCACTGGCAATACCTTCGGCAGCCATATAAAGCACAGAACGCTGACATGGCATTTGTCTGCCTCTATCAATGCACCAGTAACCACCTCTTGCCTCTCTTCGATCACGCCAATTCGCCACCAGTGTCCCGTTATTGCGACGACAGTGAGGAGCATGCCGCCACTTCTTTGGCGAGTGCGGTCATTCAGTAAATCTTGAGCGTTAGGGAGGAAACGGGAGGACTTTGGGCTGTCGTCAGGGGAAATGGTGGACATGGGAAGAAGAGGGAAGGGGAGGAATACTTCACCGAACGAGCTCCATACAAAGTGGGCGTTGTGAACGAAGATTCGATACCCAACTTAATAGCTCAGCTTGGGTTTACCGGCGCGTACCTGGACGCCATACGGGTGGGCGAGAACTTCGACGGTGCAAACAAACGAGCACCTGCTTCCCATGTATGCCGTTACACCTTCCCCCTCCTCCTTAGGCCATTCCTTGATCCGTCATTGCTGGATGCTGACCAAAGACCTCTTTTTCCTCGCAGGCCGCAAGCATACGAGATTCAAAGAACCCCAATCCCCAACAGCTGTACCCTCTGCTGTGGCATTGCCAAATCTCCGGTGCTCCGTTCAACCAGTGGTGCATAGCTCATGTGTCTTGATTGTTCTCTGTGCTTCCCATGCGTCCGCGCTCAACAAACGACATCTGGTACATCCTTTTCTTTCACTCCTTATTGACACTGACAAAACATATATAGCTCATCATGAGGCGCTGGGCCATAGGCTATGTGTGTTCTGTTCTCTCCACCCATTTAATGTCGGGCCTAATATTCGATATCTAGGCTGTAGTCTAGTCACAATGAGATTCCTTTGGAAAATCATTAAACCTTACTTGTCAGAAGAAACCCAAAGCCACTTTGTAGTTTGTATGCTAGTCTCTGAGCCGTCTAAATCCCACATCACCGCCCATCGTATATATAGGTTCTTAATGTTCCCGATGTCCCTGGGTAGTTCTCGTCTTCTGAACGATAGACAATAGGAGGTGGGCATACATGAGGGAGGGTTCTCCGAGCACTCCGCAACTGACAATTTATACCGGCAATTCCTTCGACGCATCTGGCTGTGCCCTCCCCTCACGAACAGCCTCTACCTGATGGATAATCTTTTTGTGCTCGGACTTGCGGCAATGTCCTCCATGGAAAGAGACATAAAAGCTAAGGAGTTCTAGAGCTTTGATCAATCACTTAGCACAACGATGTCAACGCCAGAGGAACGGATGGCGAGGTACGGTCGCACTTATGCCTCTGCTATGTATGGAAATTTCATGTTAACATTTGTCGACACTGGTATGATCTTTGATTTTGTGGGGCCCACATTCCTTCCTGATTTTTCTTGTTTTCTCTCAGGAGTCCAGTGTTGCATGTGTCTGTATATCCTCTGCCTTCTCCTGGACACTCCACGTCCACTAAGAAGGGGACGCACACCATACGTCGTTGTTAGCATCCTTATGTTCATGCTATCGTCCATCAGCGCATCCATAGATGGCTATATAATCTTCGCCCTCCTCAGCCGTAGCTCGGACTGGCTGAACTTCTACGCTCTTCTTTCTCAAGAGTACCCAAGGGACGAGAATCTAGGACGAATCAGTAACTATATGAATCTTGTCTGGATTGCACTAGGAGATGGCATGCTGGTGCGAGACCCATTGTAGAGAATGCACGTTCTCATTTCTGACTGGGACCCAACAGCTGTATCGATGCTATATTGTATGGTACGGCTATCGTTGGGTAGTCGTTGCTCCGGTGCTTATGCATATAGCGGCCATAGGTATGTGACTATACCCCACTCCGATGCCTTTTGTCTCTAAATAACACCTATTCATTGAACCTCGGGATTTTGATATTGCAGTTACCAATGTACTAACTATTGTAGGGGCGGATAGTGCAGGCGGGAGGCGCGGGATGGGCGGGCCAGAGATGGTTTTCAAACTAAATGCTGCAAATTTGATATTGGTTGTTTGTAACAACGTTCTAATCACTTTTCTTATCTTCTTCCGTCTTTTCTATACCCACAGAACGCTATCCAAGTCCATTCCTGGTCAAAAATTGCTGCCATATTACAGGGGAATCATCGCAATTCTCATAGAATCTGCTGCTCCTGTGGCATTCTTTGGGATCATTACCGTCGCGCTTTACAGCTCGGTATACCTCAGCGATCTCAGCAATAGATCATTCGACTCCTACCTGAAGCTCTTCTCATGCTACATAATCATCGAAGGCCTTTTCTATTCATCTTTGGTGGGTAGTTGATAGCAATACCCCCTTTTATCATGCTCATATTTGACTCTCTGCGCCATTTCCAGGCAATTGCCCCACAAATGATTGTTTTTAAAGTCGCGACCGGGAAGTCGTGGACAAAACCCTTTGATGCAAGTGGAGAAGCCCTGACCCACTCTCTGGCTTTTGCACGTAGCGTCCGAGAAATTCAGGTTAATGAGAGTCCGGCGGATGAAGAGTCCAATCATAGATCTCTGGACCCTTCACAATACCTTTGAATAAATTTTCATATGCCGCGAAATCTCTTTATGTACAGGCTCATATTTTGACTCCCTGTAATATGTATGTCCCTAGTATACGGTGATATTCCAAGCATCCGTTGTCCAAACATCAACTCGACTTCGGAACAGAGCCCGAAATCCAACATACCACCAAATGGTCTGGGTAGGACCCATGAAAAGGGGTGCTGAGTCGGACTTCAGCAACTCAGTGTCTCGTCATTGTAGCAAATTTAAAGAGGTCTCACGAGGAATAAAGCAGATAAGCCCTCCTCAACAGATCACCACTATCATGATACTCTTCCAGCGCTAAATTCTTCAGTCCGAAGTCAGTCAAGCGATAAGGGGAACGGCGGGGCTGCCGCCACCACGGATGACATAAACCGGGTGTTCCCGAATACCTATCATCCTCTACCACCTACCCCCATACCTGACTGGGCCTTCCTGACTGAAATCCTGAAATCTTCGCTGAATGCAGCCTCTAGTTTATAGCTCTCGAAATCCCTGAAGAATCATGGCAGAAGCTTCTCCTGACGGCCCTTTGCCCCTCGGTTCCCCCTGGTTTCGACGTCGAACCTGTTGGTCACTATTCACCTTTTCACGTTACGTCCTTGGGTACTATACTTCTTGAATCGACGGACCTCAATACAAGACCATTTTGGGGGGATTGCGCTTCACAACTCTAACAGGCTCGATCGCAGCCGGCTGCTGGGACCAACCGTCAAAGGATCCGACAGCCAAACAATACCGAGATTTTTGGAGCAAGAAACTGTCCCTCGACCCAGCTTGTAGATGGAGGCTTAGTGCCGCGAAAACATGCAAACGAGCTTGACTGTCAATCGTACGTTTCCTCCTACTGGTTCATCAACCGCTGTCAACATTAACAGGCATTTTCAGGCTTCCTAAAGAAGCTTGCGTGTCGCCGAACCTGCTCAATAGCAGGCCTGCATCCCCTGAACACCCGCTGGGTCGTTGCCTCAACGAGAGAGCCCGGTTGGAGCCTTTTCCAGGCCTAGATCCTCGAGCGTAGCAATGCCAATATCCCTTCCAACTCCTTATAGGCTCTCCGGACCAGCCGTTCATTGGGGCGGTCTCTATTATCTGTCACACCGTCGGGGCAGGGGACTAGGTGAAAATCGAAAGATGTCCATTGAGGGACACCCCTGAGACAAGGTGTTAGGCGCAGGACACGGGATAGAGCTGAGGAGATTTGTCCTGGCGCCGCGAGGAGAACGTTGAGCAGGGGGATAGTAGGCTAGTGAGGTAGGAGATGGTTCTCTTCGTTCACTGGCATCAATGTTAATAAACGTCTCGGTTCATTTTCCAGATCAAGTATCGGCACCCTGTGTAGAGCGACACCTTCATTGGCTTTCACGAATCCAAACAGCGTCCGCACGACTTTGAGCTTCGATGCATTGACTCAAGAACCTGCCCCGAACTGCTTAAGAAACCTTCGTCGCTCCAGCACCAACGCAGCAACCAGACTAACTTCTCAGGCTAATAGAAACGACACAACAGTCCCACCGTCGGTGCATCTCCGGTCATACCCCTCCCTTGGCCCCCCTCTCCCGTGCTACTCACCTTTCGATTTTTGCAGACCAATCCACCTGTATAGGTGTTTGCTGTCGTCATTATTTGCCTGTACCTGCCCGTCAAGGGAAGCAGGGTATAATCTCTCTGTGGTGGGAAGCCGTCATACCTGGCCTCTATGACCAATGACCATCGACGAATGAACGAGATACTACAAAAGTGGACCAGAATCTGTTTGGACTTGGGCCCTTTGGGCTCTGTCCGGAGGTTGTTGGAGGTTTGAACGGCCCTTGTCATGAAGGCGATGAAGACGCTCCATCAGCAGAGGGGTGGACAAACGAACGAACTCGAAGTGGTAGTCATGGTGCCGGGTGGACCATGAGCAAGACGGATGGCGGGCGACGCGGGGGTTTACAGTGGTACACCCTATAATCTCTTTCTTCGTTTGTTCCTTCTGTTAACGAACCTTTCAGCGCTTGACTAGTATATTGTCTTTGTTCTTCGTTCTATCCGATCGCAATCAACAGTCGACATCGAGGGGTGAAAGCCGTACATATCCTCCATGGGTCACCAAGCCAGGTGACCCTCTCCGATAATGTCGTATTATTATATCCTCTCTTTTAGCGAAGAAGGAACGATCGGGCGAATGGATCTATTGGAACACGTCTCCAGCCTTTGCTGTTCCGCCCGCCGCAAGCCCGCCCCCCGCAGAAGGGTCAATCATGCTTGTTCAACTATAAGGTAAGTCTATTCATTTCCTATTTTGGTCTTGATGAACGTTCTTTTGATACCCTTTCACCTATGGGTCTGACACAGTCGGCTGCCTCAGTCATTGGCTGAAACATGGACCTTTCACAATCAACAATTTAAGTGAATCTGGGGCGTGAACGCCGCTAGCCATTTTGGATGCGGGTTGGTATCGTCTGAATGGTACTTAGGGTAATCCTAATACATATGATAACGGAATTGTCTGACATGTACATCTACAAGAGTGTCCGATACGAAGCTTGACGCATGCTAAACTGTCTTCTCGGCTATCGTTAATAACGTGCGGGTAACACTGGGGCAGGTAATATTAAATTTTGTGACTAGTATACGCGGTAAGTGCTTTATTTCATGATATCCATCCTTACTCACATTAAAGCTCTCAGATTCGTCTCGATGGAAGGTCTTCGTTTCAGACACATGCACTTGAATTGGTTCCATCTATGGATCAGAAACCGGCCTCGTGTTAGCCTCGGGTCCTGCCGTGGTTGCGCGAGGCTCACCTTTATACTTCTCGACTGGCTATGTTGGTGATTGGGGTTACGAGGGAGAGAGACGCGATACCGGTCCTCAGTACCAATAGTACTAGTTCCGCTCCAGCCAGGATCGAAGGCCGCCATCTCGTAGACGGTTTCATCAATCTTGGCCGTTGGCTTTCTCGAATTCAGACTGAACATTATATGCAAGAAAAGACCATCCGTTTATTAGTCACCGTACTGTCAGAGGAAACAGTAACTTACACAGCCAATACCGAATTGACATAAACCTTGGTTAACAGACTCAAAACTCCTGAATACAGAAAACGATCCGGGAGGAATATCGTCTAGATAAAGATAGACCTCGATGAGCATATACGGATTCTTAGCGGTACGACAGTCCAGGTGTACGCACCACGAAGAGCCCAATAAAGCATAGAACACTGAGAGACATCAGCGACAAATTGGTGGTAATAGTGAAATCACCCGACCTTGTAAGGACGCCCGTATTCAGTGTGTAAACAATCAGAACGTCAATCTTCGAATCTGTCCTGCTCGTATTCTCCATCAGCAAACGGTTAAGTTTACCATTACGAATGCATACCCGGAGTATCCTGTCCGTTTTTTCCGCAGAACGTAGCAAAGGGCGACGGCCAAAGCAGTGTTGGATGCTGCGGCAAAAGCAAAGAAGATCTCTACGTTCAGCTAAACAGCGTTCGAATTAGTTGCCGTCATATTTTGCCGCCAACATGGGGTGACATACTTGGAATTTCCGCAAGTTGATTCCCACAAAGCCTCGCTTACTTTCGATAAGCCGTCAGGTTATGAGCGCAGCCCATCCAATCATAAGGTCCAAGGACTCACAGAGATATGTATATAGCTGTATGTTTGTGAGTCAGTTTGAATCAGTCGTCAACGCATAAAGTAGCGTGAAAGTTACCGATTTCAAACGCTAACTCGAGCCTAGGTTAGTGCGGGTAGATGATCGACTTAAGGAGAGGACTCACCGCAGCGTGGAAGAATTGTCACCACCTGTACAAGCGCCATTCCTACTACTCAACCAGCTTGAATCAAGGAGGTAGAAGCCTTACTGACCACCATTGCGGCGATTGCAATAATATGAAGCCGCACTAAGACTTTGGTTAGCCCCACATGGGTGTAAGATTCTCGTACATTCAGTACTCACTCATGTATAATCGCGTAATAAAGAACCTGAATAAACGAGAAAGTCGAGCGTGTGCCCCTGTCTCAAGGATCTTGGCAAATCTTACATGTTGGATGTCAAACCCACGATGACCTTTCGGGTAGCAGTCAAATCAGTATATTCGGGAATAGTACCGACGAAGTTAGAGACTTACTGTGAGCAAGATGCCTGCCTGCATGTCGCGATATCTCGTAAATGTCTAGAGACCAGGGCTGAAGCTGACGCACCCGCAGGGACCTTAGGAAGGGAGGTGAATCGGATGGATGCGCGCACAGGAGGCCTTGAACTCACCAAGTTATCTGAAAGAAAGCAACCAGCTTCCCGAAGTTCAGAACGAGATAGTGGTAGCTTATTATGCCGTCAGGGGTCGCCATCTCTGTATCACATTCAGGACTCGACATACCACCAGTGCATGGAGACCACAGTAGCCATGGTGTCCGTGAGCCTGACCAAAACGGTTAACCTTCCGTCTTCCAACACCCCCCTGATAACCGAACCGACCATAGGATGGTGACCTTCGAAAAACGACCGATCGCGATTCAGCTCAATAGTCCTAGTGCAACTTGCGACGACAGGGAACTCGTACCAGACCCTTCAATGATAATCGATCCTTCGGATACCGCCGATAGTAACGATACGCCTGGTGGCCTGTGAGACCATAGAGGCTTTTGTTGGTGTTGCTCATTAGCTAGGGGTATACAGGTCGCAATAATGGCCACTTACACCGTGGATAGGAACGTTCCTATCAACAAGGCGCCGTGAGTATGCTCGATTATATTTTGAGTATTGAGAGACATAACCCGTGGTCTCCAGAATGTAACAGGAGAAGTGCTATACAAAGCAGCCTGTCTTTAAAGCCGGGAAAGGAAGATGCAGAATCATGATTGTAGTAAGCCTGAAACGTTCTGGTTGGCGACAATCGAGTTCCATGAAGCGGTAATGGCAGATACGTGTTGGAATTGGATACATTTCAGGCTTCCGTCAGAGAAATATGTCATTACGATGATCTCACTGAACGGGAAAGAACGTGATAGGGTGACATGGGGTGATCGACATCCTTCCTTTTCCTTCCCACGGGGCCCGCTCCTAGAGTAGGAATCGATGTTTGACCTCGAGTGACATAAATGATAAATACAAGTGCAGTGCAAATGAAAGCCGCAAGGTGGACGGGCGCTCTGACTATCCCGTGACGTGGCTATAAGACGGACTCCTGAATTAGATCATAGATGGTCTATGTAGTACCAGCGGGTAGACAAAAATTTCATATCTGATATGCCCTCAACAAATCTCCCTCGCAAGCTGGATACTCCATTGGCATCTGAAGGGATCAATACAGAGCATCCACCAGAAAGCATACCGAAATGCAAGACGCAGCAAGCCAAAGGCTACCGCACCCCGTATTATACCGATTGTTGAGACCAGTGTGATATGTGAGGTCAGAGTCCCTGCGGGCCCAGGATCTTGCTCACCTATCGTCATCGGCAGAGTGAACGTGATATATCACAGCACAAGACACGGCGTCGATAGCCTGTCCGATACAAGTATTCAATCGAAGCATGACCGCGAGAATCTACTTTCAAAATGCCAGGTTTTGAAAGCCAATTCTCACGTTCCAGGCCAGCTGAAAGGCGACGGGAGCAAGAAACGCAGCCTGAGCAAGGGTATAGAGAATGTAAGGTGGCAATCGGTCAACAGACGTTCGTCGTTGGTGCAGACCTGGTTGTACTGCATTGCTTTGGTCTATTAGATTGGAAAGAGCAACCAAACACGCATTGGCGCCCGTCGTTTCAAGCACCAGGCTGTTATATAGTCGAGCGCTTGAGGCCAAACGTACTTGGGTCTATCGCCCCATTAATATGAAAAGCTGCTGTCATTGGTATATGAGGATGCTAAACTGCAGGAAACTGTCCACGGAATTGGGAGGATTTGGAGGAACGGCGCCAGCACCGGTAAGGAGGAGAGTGGATGGCTGAGGTTAACAAGTAAACTAGCAATGACCCACTGTGGTTGAGCTCGCCTGAAATATCAGATTGTGGGTACCCGTGTGGATATGTGAGGAAACTTGAAGGGGGAGTGGTCGTTTTAGACCGGCGAGGTCGGATGGGGGACTCTGAGCGAAACAGCAGGGACCAAAATGCGAGGTGGGGCGACTAGCTGCGAGTGGGAGCAGACATCGTCAATGGTTGCTCTGAGTTGAGCATGCGGGGGTTACGCTCAAGGCAAATACATGGCGCAGAATTGGTCTGCACCCAATGTAAGGCAAATAGAACATTTGACCGCTTCGTTCCGGTGGGCAGTGGCCATACCTCAACTTCGTGTTCAATGTCGCATCCTTCCCCTGTTTCACGCCGCTGTAGTGCCCACTGCTTCGGTCACTGTACGCGGCAGGAAGGGGCATCTGCAGCTTAGGACTATCCGCCCCATTCATTGCCGCCGAACGAGTGTATGCCCGAATTCCGTATTGGTGTTAAAATACGTATCGATACATCCGACGCGCCGATCAAAAAGAGTGGGTATCAATAGGTCCTAAGCATCCTTGTTTGTCACATTTTTGGAAAAGGCAAGGAAAGCGTCGAGGACCTCCGACTCGAGGTTACAGTCTTCGGCCCGGACTTCCATTGCGTCATCCGCTCTCCTCTCCCCTTCTCCCCTACCGACTTGCCCTCCACGAAAGCCACCATTTCAGGTAGATGCGTATGAGATGCTCAGGGCGAGAAAAGCACGAGGAGAGCGGTCAGGAGAGCGAGGGAACGTGTAGGCAGAGACTCAAGGCAATGGGTGTCTCTGCTGTCGTCTAAACTTGAGGCGGTTATTCTCCCCTAATTTCCCCCTGTTCGTACTAGGACTCCTAATCCACGCAAGCCATCAAGGTGGGCCCGAAAAATGGGAATTTTCAAAGATAGATGAAGACATCGGCAATGGTCGAGGGGAGGGAATCGGATGCATTTGATATATGTCTGCGATCGTTCCATTTCGAATCGTTCGTCGTTGTTGTCCAAATTCCCTGGGTTACACGACAATAAAGGGCTATAAGTATCGTGGTAGTACTGTTTGCACGTTAGTAGGATGCTAGATCGATCGATAAACAAAACAGACCCACTTCAATCTCATGTCGTCAGGCCTCAGCATCGAACTCGCTGGTGAGTTTAGTGGCAGAAGTATCTGACCCTCGCCTGGCGCTGGGAAGTCCCTGACAAGAACGATGACTTGGGCGGAGACGTTTCGAGACGCATTTTACGATGCCGAGGGGCGCAATTTGGATAGGCAACGACTCGGAGGGGAGGAAGGTGTAGGTGTAGCGGCGTCATTGCGAGTCACTTGATTTGGATATCTATTCTTCCACCTCCATTCCATTTGCATACGGATTTGACGGTTGCAACGGCATTTCCAACCCTAATCCTGCTCTACATGCGAGGGTTGGTTGATCGGATGGGTGGGTGGTTATCCGACGGCCGTTTGGCAGGACGCCGTACGTATGTGGTGAGGAAGGCTTTCCCCAGAAGCATTGAATAGCGCTCAAGAGATGCTGCATGGGGTTTTTATCCTGCGTAATCCAGAATTGCGCTGATATCACCCAATCGTTAGCAGGATAAGGAATGGGGCTGAGAAATAGGCGTACCAGGCACGATTAGTGTCCTACCAACGAAGGGAGAACATTGAATGTATAGGCCGAATCCTGTTTCTTCGACAATCCTGCCATTCCATGACCCTCATCAAGACCCTCCCAATCCCACCGGCATCCGTTTCTAAGTTCCTCGTTCCTCGTGCGACAACGCGTAAACAAGCTCTGTTACTGCAGCAGAGAGGACCCAGATTCGGATCTCTGGGTCGGATGAGACCCTTTTTGTCGCATTTCGCGGGGGGCAAGGCGTTATGAGGTGGACGAACAGCAGACATGACAGCGGCCGATCATTAAGCCGATCACGGAATCGGGGTACTAACTTGCGGCCCGATTCCGCCTCAGGGCCACATGCACAGTGGGCGCCTATTACCTACCAATATCGTCCTCACTGTTCTCTTTTCATAACCAGTGGCGAAATGGAGGATAAATTTCTCAGGTGCACACACACACACACACACGCTTACTTGAATAACTTCGTCTACTCGTCATATCTCCGCCTGACCTCTTGCACCTCCTCCACATTAACGGACCTCGTAGTATCCCGGCCACAACTTTCAACTACAGCTCTTCGCGAGACTGTTGATTGTGGTATTAAACACTCCTTGGCCAATTGCGATGATATTGCCACCGTACACCTGAACGTTCTCAGCCTTCTGGAAGGCGCTGGAACCCATATATTACGAACTCTGACCATCCTGCGGGTCAAGAAGAAGTTTCAGCAAATGCGAGCCTAAATAGGGTCGGAAGAAGTGGTAGTTTAACGAATGCGAACTTGAAATGGACGGGTTCGGCTTGCATCTGTTTGGTCAGGTTCAGCTTCAGGTTCGGACGCGTCCGTCATTAAAAGCAAATACATACCACTTCCGGAGGTCGTAAAAACTAGTTGGAGATGTAGATTAACATCTAGTGAACAATGTCCTGTAGTTGGTTTACCTTGGCTATAGATGCCAAAGCCAGAAATTGGATCATAAAGGGAGGGATACCCAGTTTGATTGAAGCCAAACATACCATCAACACTACTCTACGTCCACTGAATTCTCGAATCATCGGGAACGCTGCATTAATGAAATCATCGATAGCTATTGAAATAGCTTACATAGCCTCTACTACTGTCAATAGGGATTCACGTCAGGATAGAAGCTTCGAGGGTGAGGCAGTGGAACAAGCGTGCCCGAAACTAGATATGTACTCATAACACGAGAAACGAAGTCCTCCCGTTCATGTGGACGGTATGCTCTACGGGAGCTTCATTCGGCGTGCGATGCTGCGTAAGTATTAAGGAAGCATCCTCTGCTTCAGAATCGGACTTACGAGATCGTCTGAGTCATCGCGATGGAAAGTCTTGGTTTCAGTTACATGCACCTCAATTTGATCCATCTGTCGGGGATTTAATAGCCGTCTCTCAGTTTAAGGTAAACCACCGAGATCTTACCCTAATGTTTGTTGTGTGGGCAGGCTCGGGTCGAGTAAATGTAAGCTGGGGCCGTTCCTTTCCCCACGAGTAGTCAAAGGCCGCTAGCTCGTAAACCGTCTCGTCAATCCTGGCTATCGGTTTCCTTGAATTAAGGCTGGAAGACCAATGGATAAGTTTCAATCTGTAAAATGTCGTTAAAGGAATCGCTTACACAGCCAGCACAGAATTGACGTAGATCTTGGTCACGAATGTCAGCACGGCCAAGTAAAGGAAACTATCTCCCATGAAGATCGTCTATTCGTGGATATCGCCACCTCAGAGGGTGTTGTATCTTAATAGGGTCTGGACCTCCTTACCACAAATAGACCCACGAAGCAGAAGACGCTAAATGGGCATTCTCAATTAATAAGACCTGACAATAGGCCGATATAAGACACTTGCCTCGAGAGAAGGCCCGTATTAATTGTATAGATAATTAGCACGTCGATCTTTGAGTCTGTTCTGGTCATGTATATAGTATTAGTATTCATACAATTATACGCGTTGCACATCTCGAATGACTTACCTGGCGTGTCCAGTCCTCTTATTCCGTAATATGTAACAAAGGGCCACGGCCAAGGCAGTATTCGATGCGGTTGCAAAACCAAAACATATTTCGATCATCCACTGGTTAAAGGGCGCTCGTATTAGCTGCATAGTTCCCTTTATAATCTAACAATGCTCACGCGGAATTTCTGTATATGCAGCCAGTGGAAATCTCGCAAGCTATAGTAGGAAGTCAGGAGCGCTGTTCCAAGCGCCAGCGAAGAGACACTTGCAACTCCACAAACAATGCTAGCGGTAGATCTAGTTCAGCTGGCGAGCCAGGAGCTTGAGAGAGCCAATGACAATCACCTATTTCAAAAGCTAAAGGAACGAGGTAGGCTAGGGAAACTCGGCCATCAGCTATTAATATGGCACTCACCGCAGCGAGGAAGAATCGTGAATACCTGTTCGGTGACCGTGAGAATTAAACAGGGAAGACCAGAGTAAAATAACTTACGACAATCGCTACAACGACAAAGACTTTCAGGCCCACTGAGAGAAGATCAGCATGAGATAAGGCACGATAGGCTAAGTACGCTGATACTTGCTCATATATAGTCGTGAGACGTAGAACCTAGAACAAAAGTGAAGTGCCACAGTACTCCTGTAGAAGTTTCTTACATGTTTGATGTTATTCCAATGATGAACTAGTCAAGACGGTCTGGTAAGACTCGGTGGAGCTTTCTGAGACAAGACTTACTGTTATAGTGACGCCCATCTGAATAGAGGTGTAAATTATCCGGTAGGCGGTTGCGACAGTAGGAAAGCTTACCCTCATAGACCTGAGGCGTGGAATGACTGAGCTGCACTGACCGCCTTGAGGAAAGACGCGGGGCTTACCATGTCGTCAGAAAAAGGGGAGGGCTATTCCCGAAACTCTTTATGAAATAGTAGTAGCTGTTTAATTCGGCAGATCTTGATGAATAGATGTTCCAAGGTACAGGTAGAGGAAGGTGTACTTGCCACCAATGAATTGAAGCTGCGGTATAAAGGGTATCTGATAACCTGCTTAGAAGTCAATTACTCGCAGATATTACCAGGGGACTATGGGTCTAACCCTAGGATGGCGACCTGGTTAAAGCAGGGATTTTAGTACGTGAACGGAGAAACGAGAATAAGGTTTACCAGAAGTCTTAACGAAACCCTATCTCTAGGATATCGTCGGTAGTACCTATAGGTCTGATGACTTGTGAGACCATAAAGACTAGTCGACGAATATGTCGCCACGAGAATTTAGAAAAATAGCGTCTTGGAAGGCAGCAGCACTTACATTGTCGAGAGAAACGTGCCTATCAGCAAAATGCCATGGGTACGCTCGAATAGACCTTGGACATTTTCTGAACCAAGAGACATTTTCAGACCTTGACGCGAAGGAGCAGGGGGGTAGAGGAGCTGCCTTTAAGATTGAATTAGGACAGCCAGGACAGCCGGGATCATGATGAATCTGAGCTGATACAGTCTCTAAGGACCAGCATCGGCGAATGTCATTGTTCTGTCAATAATAGAAAGCCCCACTAGGGTAGGGATATCGTAAAACTGGTTCAGTTATGGTCCTGGTGATGAACAGAGTCAGGCTGTGGGGCGAGTACAAGCTTGCGCTTCATTGATTAGAATCTCCGATTAGTGGCAGAGGGATGAGTGTCTGGGACCTACATTCGGAAGTACACAAAAGCTGAGTTCAATAGATAGCTCCGACATCTGTATTCTGATTCTGTTACGAGATAGCACACCTTCGGGAGAAGCTTATCTCTCATGAGCGAAAGATACACTCCCCTCAACCTCTTCATCTGTCAATTGTATTGCTGACTACAAGTAACCGGGAGAGGGGCAACCGTCGCTTCCAATGGATATAGCTTTTTTTGCCGCTGAGTTTGTCTATCTGCCTCTAAAGAAGCTCCATTCTCGGTACCGTCGGCACGGTTAAGCGCCCGTTGCCTTACACAGGAGAGATGAACAATGCGATAAGAGTTGGGCGCTCACAATCTAGATATCCTCTCCACGCACCTGATCATGTTCCAAAAAACGGGCACCGATATAACCATCAGGGATGGGTAGTCTGAGCTATCTACAACAGCCTTCGAATTCTTCATGTTGGCAACGTGCTGGAACTGGGACGGCTACGGATATGACGATGATCGCCCACTGTTTACAGCGCTGTACTATCCGAAGCGATCGGTGAAGGAAGCATGGAGTATGTGTATCATCAGGATGGTCCGAGCTTCCCGAGACAGATCGAGTCCAGATGAGCTGCAGGGTTGGAGGAACTTGAACTCGACAAGCCTTTGGCACGCCGCAAACAGCCCTACAAGAGCTTCTCCATTGGGTAATCAATCCTAATTCAGTAATCCCTTTCCGAACCGGCGATCTTCGAAGTCCTTAGGTTGTCCTCACTGGCTATGGTTGCATGCAAGGCTTTCAACCCCTGAAGCCTTGAGCTTGACGTCAACAGAGCTACCCCAGCCCCTATAAATCTCAGTTGTCAGCGAAAGCATTTCGGGCGATATAATAAGCGCCCTGTGGACAAATGGAAAGCATGTTTCCATCGGAAGGGCTTCTTTACCGCTCGTCGGCTATAATCGAGATCTCCATCTTCTGATGTCATGACGGCTCGGTTCGCCTCAGATGTGGGCGCGATGTAAATCAGACATCTCAAACGTAACCAAATTGCCATGAACCCGTTGTGATATATACATCCTTGAAGTAGACACACCTCTCACTCAGACTTCTTTCCAGCATCCACTATGTCTGAGCACGCTAGTTTCCTCCAAGAGAAATCAGCGGGAATGGGCGCTCCACGGAAGAAGGGTGCCAAATTCTGGCTTATTTTCCTTTCTCTCAGCGTTTCTCTCTTTCTCAGTGCCCTCGACTACGTGAGCCCCGCCCATCATGTCTAACCTATTAGCACTTACCCTGGATAGACTGCACTGGCATCTGCACTTCCGATCATTGTGCACGACTTGAAGGGCTCCGATTTTTCATGGATTGGGACAGCCTACGCGGTAAGTCACGCCATGACGCCGTCAGCTGGCACTCACTTACTTCACAACGGCCTATGATCTAGCTCTCGTCCACCGCCTTCCTTCCCATGAGTGGTGGCTTAGCGCAGGTACTGTACTCATCTACACGACCTCCGTGATTCAGATCTAATTACTCCATAAGATTATTGGGCGAAGGCCAGCCGTCATTGTCGCTTTGGGCTTCTTTGCCTTTGGAAGCGCTCTCTGTGGGTCAGCAAAAACGATGGAATGGTTAATTGCTGCTCGAGGCATGTTGCTGAACTGTTCGTGACAAGACTGAACCTTATACTCGTAATAGCAATTCAAGGGGTCGGCGGGGGTGCTCTAATTTCCCTGGCGGCCATTGTCATCAGCGACATGGTAATTTGTCTAGCCTTTTACGAACGTTTTCTTTGACTGATATATTCCAGGTAACACTTCAAGAACGCGGAACATACAATGGTCTGCTCGGACTGTCAGTAACAGGGTGTATATTATCTTGAGATACAGAAAATAATGACGGTTGGTTTTATCCAGGACCTGGGCAGTTGCTGTGGCTATGGGTCCTATTGTAGGCGGCGCCCTTGCAGAGAACGGCGACTGGAGATGGCTTTTCTGTACGTCGCTTTGACTGTTTATTAATTAGACTTTATATCTCACCTTGGTTATTCCAGATCTGAATCTCCCGGTCTGCGGCGTCGCATTTATTCTCGTCGTCCTCTTTATGTCACTTCCAACGCCACCGGGAACATTCAAAGAGAAATTCTTCGCTATGGATTGGTTGTAAGTCTTTATGTTCTTGACAGCTATCTGGAATCTAATTTCCTGCCGCTAGCGGTAACTTTCTCGTGATATCGAGTTCAACTTCACTCGTCATTGCGTTGACTTGGGGCGGAGGAAGATACCAGTGGGACGAAGCCCCCGTTCTGGTCCCTCTTATTTTTGGAATCGGTGGTTTAGTTGGCTGGTTTGTTTATGAGATAAAGCTGTCGACATATCCTACGGTTCGTCTCAGAGTTTTACGAACAACCCGTGCTGATCACCATTGTAGGTAGCACCAGAGCTCCTAGGCAATCGTACTAGTGTCTCGGGGTAGGGGTTTACCTTGGAATTTAGACGGAATCGGGCTAATTTTATTCTAGGTATCTACAGGTGTTCTTCAACTCTGTCGTGGTGGTTGGCTGGGTTTGTGAGTGCAATGGCTCACTACCATCTTCAGGCTTGACGAGACATGCAATATGACAGACTACATGCCTGTCTACTTCCAGGCATGTAAAGATGCTGGACCCATTCGTTCTGGAATTTACATGTTCGGCGGCACCTTGAACATCGGGTTCGTTGGTGGCCACGTATCGACCATTCTAACCAAATACTTATGGAATTCTTCTAGTCCTTTTGTTGTCTTCGGAGGAGTGAGCGTAACCGTCCTCAAAATATACAGACCACAGTTATGGGTTGGTTGGCTCCTCTTGACAGTTGGAATGGGTGTTATGGGTATTGTACGAGCAACGTCACCTCTCGCATACGGCATTGGCATCTCCGTTCTCATGTCGTCGGGAGCTGGTATTATTTTTGGTCAGTAATGCGGTGTCGCACTTTAATTTGTTCGCGTATTTAGGTCACTAATATCCCGTCTTAGCTGTAACATATTTCCCTGTGCTTTCTCCACTCCATGTAAGGTTAAATGCCCAGGCATTGGCCTTGTTTGCATTCATTCGATCTCTTGCTCAGGTGTGTTGTTTACTGTTTGTCTAGAATACTGACACGAACTATATTAAAGATCTGGGGAATTGCTTTTGGTAGTGCGATCCTTACCAATGAGCTGGTAGATCATCTCCCTCCGCAATATGTCAATTTGGTGGCTGGTGGGATTGAGAAAGTTTATGCATTGATACCTGAGGTTGCAAAGCTGCCACAACCATTGAAGCAGGAGGTGCAAGATGCATTTGGTGAGAGCCTTAAGCCTTTGTGGCTCACTTTGTGTGGGATAGCATTTCTTGGTTTGGTCTCCTCCCTCATGATGAGGGATATTCCTTTACACAACTATGTTGATGAGCAGTGGATGCTAGAGGAGAAAAGTGGGAAGTTAATTTCAAAGGCTTCTGCAGATGTTGAAAATGTTCAAGTTGCTTCTTGATAGTACCTTACTATTGGGTTTATGCTCTCAATGCATTTCAGAACACTACTATTTGATACATTATACCACATGTTCTGCTAAAAACTCCAGAAACAAAGATAAAAGGATCTGTTGGACCTTATACCATCCAAAACTGAATCTCTGAGTTGTGGCAAAAAAGGTTTGCTTCAATGATCAGATTCATCAAGAAGGACACGGGAGAACAGCCTTGTTGTCGGTTGATGCCGAGACCATTGCCCCACCGTGCGAAGGTGCATTGCCTTCCTGACCTGTTGTAGGCACTAAGAAGAATGATTTTAGCACTAGAAGCAGATCCCGTTGTAACCAAGGTTTCGGCCAATTCAAAGCCAATTGTCAATGCCGCTCAGGGGTACCGTCCTTGAGCTTTGACACCGGGAGAAGTTTGTTGAATAGATGTCGTGCGATATCTTTTGCACAAGTTCAAACTTCACGTGATCAGCAATTTTTACTCCGGTGCAAATGGGGCAGTTGCATAGAGCTTTCCTTCAGCTCCCGCGCATTTCTCCGTCAAGAGGACAGCCTGTGGCCAACACAAAGTCTAGATACTTGACTCAACATTTTACCAGCATTTACAACACATACCAGAATAGATTGTGTCTTCCATTCGTACCATATCCGGGGGGATCTACAGTGGGTCCCTTTGCTGTCACACAACATCCTGCCCGACGAGCTGATATGAACTAGTTCAGAACATGGAGTCACTGCCCATCCAACGAGAAGGCCATCACCAACGGGAGGGGGATATATTTGCTATCTGCAATGAAGCTCCCAGGCAGGGAGCTGTAATGAAGTGCGATCGATCTGAGAAGTGTCGAAGCAAGTGAGGGCGCTGGAGGGCACCTACACATCCGCTTTTGGTCCGGCGTCACATCTTACCAAGGAACAGCCTGGGACCTTAGGCCTTGATGTCAGTGACCCTCGTGATCCCACATAGACGCCCATGAGCTAGGGTTCGACTGAAATACCGCGACGATCGGCTCTCCGTAGTTCCCACTCAAGTTACTCAACACTAGCATGGCGGCGACTTCTGCGATGACGAAGTACGGGCTCCTATCCTGGGGAGAATTCATCTCTCTGGGGGCTAAGCTTGTGAAGCTCCGTACGTAGTCCATTTACACCACCTTTGGCTCATGTTCAGTGGATCGGAACTCTAGCACTCCTCTTGAGCTTGCAGGTCTTTAGGATGCTGCTGTGGGAACGTCCCACTCAAGGCCTAGTTAAGACGGCGACGGTTTCTGGTGTCAGGGAGCTCACAGCCAGCGCAACCGTGCCACAGCTACAGTATCTCCTTGGTACCACCTCGTCAGTATACTATGCATGGTCCAAGCGGCATGGTCTGGCACCTACAGTAGAGGAATTTGTGGACGAATCCGCTCTCTATTGGATTGGCCCCAAGAGGTCCCACAAAGTTGTTCTCTACCTTCACGGTGAGTTTTTCATGATACCTTGGACCATCTCCTGACTTTATTGGATTTCATTGGCGCATCGTATGCTATCCATAGGAGGTGGCTTCTTCGCTCCAGTGCAGGACTTTGCGTTAAGCTTCTGGAACCATATCCGCGAAGGACTCAAACTCCAGGGAGTTGACGTCGGCTTCGCTGTTTTGCGATATAGTATGTTGCACAATCTATCGTACTCCCGTTGCCGGCACAACCTGACAGTTGCGATGTCAGCCCTTCTTCCTGACGGAACCTTTCCCACTCAACTAAGGCAACTGGCAGTAGCCGTCGACCATCTCATCGCAACTGGAACACATCCAAGCAACCTTCAAATCGTGGGTGATTCGGCTGGGGCGAACATCATCCTTCAGCTACTTTCTCAGCTGCTTCACCCCCTGGACAAGATCGGTCCTTTGAGTCGATTCGAAGCGCCATTCGGCGGTATTTATCTCATGTCGCCCTGGGTTACTTTTGAAAGCACAAGCGAATCTTTTAACCAGCCTGGAGCAGTCGATCTTTACGATGCTCATACACTGGCGGAGTGGACGAAGGCTTACATCCGAACAATTCCCGACTCTCGAAGGCAGTATGTCGAGCCCCTCGCAGCCAGCGACGCTTGGTTCAAAGGAGTCTCCAAGTTCGCGAATCGCATTCTTGTATCAGCTGGAGGAGCCGAAAGACTCAAAGACGACATAGTTCAGTTCGCAAAGGCTAAGATTTCCAAAGAGGACGTCAATTTGCAGATTGAGATACAAGAAGATGGGGTCCATGATGACCCTTACTACGACTTCGTTGTAACGGATAGCCCTGCTTCGGTGGGCGGGCTGTCGCCTATTATTGTTGATTGGCTAAAGGAGGGGTTCGAGGGCCATCGACCTTGAGGTCTAAGGGACTTGTTTACAGAGATATCGAAATTCACTTCTTAGTACTCGGCTGATATTCGATGCATATTACAGTATCACGATGTAAATTGTAGAATTATTGTATTGATGCAAGGTTCTGCCCTAAGTGCTGACGATGAGCCATGTACTCTGCGTTGAAGGTTAACTTTAATGGCTTATGCTCTCTAATTTCGCCCCTCACGAGATACCATCGTCGCTTCGGAACTCACCTGTGATATCGGACGGAGCTCAAGCTCGCTACGCCATAGGGAAGCCCAGTCACACATAGACGACATTGGCTTTATTCTGTACCCAAAATCCGGCCTTGTTATAATCGCAGTCCCGGCAAGACATCTCTGGGACCTACAGTCTGCTCGATCCACAATGACAAAGAACAAAGCAAATATGATGCCCAAAGGAGTATGATGCCCAAATAGTCTACTAACATACAAGAAGCGGACCTACATCCAAAGGGTCTGCTTAATCAAATCCAGACAACGCCTTAGTCGTCTTCGCGGCGAAGTGCGCGACCAACGGCCTCTTGGATGATGAATAAACGCCTCGCGTCTATCTCGTGGATCAGAAAAGCTCAGAATGGGACGCAACTAGGCAAGCGATGACCAAAACACACTGAGATGGGTGGGCACAATATCACGCCAACGATTCGAGCAGTGAAGAGGATGGAAAGCTGAACCAAAAGAGTGACTTGTTTGAAAAGTCTAAAAAGCGCCCGTCTACTGGTAGATGGAGCATGAAAGTACAACATGAATGGGATTCCAGGCCATTGAAGCAGATCAGAACGTGTTTGCAATTGAACAAGGGAATGGCCGAGAGCGGGGGTCTAATTGTCGGTGAATACTGCGCGACAGGGTAATCGTTTCATGAAGCCTGACATGTGGACGAAGATCACCGCACGGCCAGGTGGTTGTTTGGATTTAAACCATTGGTAGACGATAACAAAGACAGCAACGGGCTATTTCGCGAAGACATCACATTAATCGCCCCCACAGAAAGATCGAGTCTGCAGGTGCGTCTCGAGCTCGGAACCTGGACTGGATTTAGCCGCTGTCAAGGCAAACCGAACCCGCCAATGTTGATTCAAGTCCAGCTGATTTTCGCGTCAATGTCAAAAAAGGGTTGGTACGGCATGAAGACCCATGCAACGTATACCCCGCTTGTCATCGAAATTCATGATATCAAAGCCAAGAACGATAACATCCCCTGTATACTCACTGATATCTCACCAGATGGTGGAATAGACGTCAATGTCTCTCAATTCCCTCATATACGTGTCTCAACGTGAGGAAGGCGCCAAGAATCAGAGCACGCAAAACCAAAAGACCGAGCTGCGCCGCAGCGGAGAAGCTATCGCGAGATCTGACATCTAGCAGTGCAGAAGGAGCCGGTCGGGTAGTGACTCCCGACGAAAAGGTACCTGAAGTGCAAGAAAATGAGAATGAAAAGTTCAGCAGGATAAGGCTCTTACAAGAACGGAGCCATGGCGTGTACCAAATGTTGCACGGACAGACGGTTTATTGCATTCTCGTAGTGAGAAAAATGATGCCTATTGAAAAAGGAGTGCGCCGAGCTGGGCGGCTATGTCAATCGAGTAATATGTCACTTAGACAACGCGGAGCCTACCTGGTGAACGAGTGTACGTTGTGGATGAAGAGAATGTGACGGCGTTCTCAGAAACGAAGGGCAAGGGACGCTGAGCACAAGCCATCGGGTTTGCTATATCCTTCATGGTTCAGTGTTATCGACCGTGATCAGGATATCGAAGAACGTGAGGCCGAGAGGTGCTAGAGTTGGTTATCGACACGATGTTCTCCAGAAATGTTAATCTCACATCGAGTGATCTGGATGTAGGGACGGCCAGTATATTGAGGTATCGAGTCGCTAGGCCATAGGGCTTTAAGCGAGGCTGCACGTACGAGATGTACCTTATCCGAGTCAGGTGGAATCAAGACTTTCAATACACTATCGCGGGACATACCCTCTTTCGAACTGGTTCATCCGGGAATCTCTGCTACAATGGCGGTATCATCTCTGGCTGGTTTCAGATAGGTTTGCCAGACAGAGTTGAAGCCCAAGTAGGCACAACAAGATAGCCAGGTCCAACCTTACTTGAGTAAACGAGCTAGGGGCAGTAGCCAATACATCTGGTAGCATCCGATGCGTAATCCATCGCGAGCAGGTCTAGATAAGCTGTCACAGGAGGCCGTAGCTCGTATATGGAGATTGCCTTCCAGCTGCGCCGTCCATACTAAGACCCATTGGCCACGAAATATAAAGCAAGAACGGCGATAGAGCAGGAGATTGAAGCTGGAAGATGGTCAAGAGTGTTTGAGAGGTTCTGTAAAACTTACTTCGAGGTTAGGGTTAATGTCACGTGAGCTTTAGGGCCGGTTGTAAGGAAGGAAGCGTAGCGCTCGGCCAGCGCTTGATCCGTGTCCCCGATCGCTATGGTTTTGAGAATCTCCCGCACGAGTACACACCAGACACTGCTGGTCCACAGAGTCCACATTATTTCGCCCCTTGTTTCCGAGAACACCTGTAAGTCATTTATATTGTCCAGGTCCTAGTAGCTTCTGTTGAATATTCAACGTAGTATATCCGGAGCTCGAGACCTGAACTTATCATTGCACGATGGGGAGAATGCAATTTCTAACCCTTCCACCATCTGTATCTCCTTAGGCTGACCAGCTAGCCCCAACTCCTCTGCCAATGCCCCCTCGAATGCCTCCCAATCCGTAGCCCTAAAATTTCTCACCGGTTCCTCCTCCACTGTCAGCACTCCTACGTCCAGATATTACATCCAGAATTGTGGTGAGTGGTCAGCTTTGGGGATACCATTCACGCCTACACTGCATTCAATCAGCCTACTAATGTGTCCCGCAGTAACGAACACGTTGTCCCGTCTTGTCCAATTGCCCTGTGAATTCCGCAGCGTCGGAAGGCCTTTGGCCGCACCATCTCCAGCCCCCGTTCCATCGTCATCTCGATCAACTCCTCCGCCACATCTAGGTTCGCCCTTGTGAAAAGCCGCTGGTCCCCATCATCATCCCACATAGGATGGTGCATGTTGAAATCCCTCAGCTACACATCCAGTAACTCCTCCTGCTCCGTCCCTCGTTCCTCCAGGTGCTCGCACGATGCCTCTCGTATACCAGTGTCCGGCCTCTTCTCCGTGCTGCATACAAAACATCTGTACTTGGCCGCATCTATAACTGTACGCTCCCCGGTTTCATGCTAGATGCTGGAACAGTTGGCGCATACGGGGTGTACTCTTGCATCTCCTTGCCTCGCACGCATCCCGTCCCATTTTCTGGCACTTGTAGCATTGTTTTGGCTCCGGGTCCAGCTTCGACACCATGAGCCTCCTGCCATCCAAACTCAAGCCTCGGTCAATGAACGTGTTGGCGGTGTCTGCGTTCCGAGTCATAACCCTCACGTCACGGTATAGATGCGCCGTGGTCTGGTCTGCCCTCCAGTATCTCGGTGCCCTCCTCCAGCGACCATGTACCAACAATGCCGTGAAACTTGTGGGATGCCGTTCTCCTGCTGCTGCAACCACATTGCTCCGTCAACCTGGTTTAACTCGTATAGCACGCCACCATTATCCTCTGCTCCCATCGTTTGTATGAGTCTCATTCGCTTTCGCAACAAGCTCCCTATCCATCAGACCTTTCGCAGCCTCGCTCTTCAGCAACTCGTCCACCAAAAGCTGCAGACTCTCGTCGCGATCCCCCTTTCACGTCTACTCTCTTCCGTCTCCCTCATACCTCTTGCAGCAGCCGCTGCGTACGACCCCCTAATTGCTGTTCCTCCCTTCTTCAACGTCTCCGGTACCGTGACCTGTTCCATGTCTTTCGTCGTATCCTCGACCTGTGATCGCACCATCCCCAGTACCTCCTTGATCCTCTCCCTTGTCCCACTCTCTTCTACATGTTACATTAGCATGTAAATTGCTCTGAAGTCTGTGTATCCCCCTCCTGAAACCCTGTGACGGTTATCAAAGTCCCAGAGTATGTGATGGATATCCGCAAAGATGATGTTGCTCCTCGAAATTTCTCAAAAGTGTCCGCCGCGTCCTTCACTATAACCCGGGCCGCTCTAGTGTTCGCTTCGAGCTCCCTGGTCTTTTACCTTGTGCCCGTCCTTGTGCCTTGGGTCGACAACTACAACAGTCGGCGGCATCGAGCCTCCTTTAAACCCCGCCTTTTGGCTCTTTTTGTAGCCTGCTTGGGTTCTGTGCCTTGCGGCGATTTTTAGAACAGGGAAAGAATGTATAACCCCTATCTATGATGCTCAACGCATCGCTCAGGGCCAGTCGGAGACGTTAAAATTGTCGCTTGTTGTGGCTGTGCAACATCGTATGAGATTAAGAAGGTTCCAGGGCCGACATTACTTGGTAAACGAGCTAGGAATAGCCAATGCATGATGGACGGACTGAGGCCTCAAGACGTGCTACTTATGTCTGTAGGAGGCTGTGTGAGATGTGCGTGTAACTATCCATTCGGTCGTTTTCTTTGTATCTAGGCTACCTATGTGAATAAGAAATCTTGTTTGTGACTCTTGTACAATTCGAAGTGGGAACCTACCGGTGAGCCTGAATCTGCAAAACAGTCTCGGGGACGAGATAAAATCTGAAGTGGTATGCGATGTGGCCTCGTCGGGTCTAACGCACCTCGGGCGGTGATTTGAATCACATAACAGTCTCATCGAGAAAGCCGAGGCGACGATTGATATTCAGTGAAAGAAGGGCAATCTTTATCAGCCAAATGTCCAATGGGTTCGAGTGCTGCGAGTATCAGTCATCATATACTGGCTATGGCCTATGTGCGAGGTTGGGACAACAGCAGGGTACGGTAAGATCATTCATTGCAATGGAACACAGTACGAGATGGCATTACACCCACAGAACTAACTTCCAACTTATGTCAACAAGGGATCTGAGACTCCCTCTAGAATAGGTGCTGAGAACCTAGAAGGCAGTGATGAATCTCAATTGAGAGTTAGTTTCTTTAGTGATAGGTATCTGAGGTCTCTGAGTTTGATCACCAATCGCTATTAAACTAAGGAAGATAAAGAGATGGCCAGGTCAGGAAGAACAAGTACCTATTCACACCTCTCTTCTATTACCCCCCAATCTGGAGCTACCCAGCATTGTTCTCATGGAACCGTCCAAGCCGCCTGTCCCCGAGACTATTTCAACGATTATCTATGCAGTTGTATCAAGCGCAATAATCGAAAGCCTTTTCGTTGGCATCTTCGGAGTTCTGACAGTGGCAGCACTGTACTTCTGGTATGCGCGGAGTCGCGTTAAGGGTCAGACTTCCCCCATTCCCTTAAAGCGACGGGTGCTGCGAGCCCTACTGTCTCTGGTAACAAATCCTGTATCCTTGGGAAGCGTTTTAATTCTATCTTTGGTTTTGGCGGTATGTTCACAACTTAGCTGTCTACCCTTGGTTCTAACTGATATAACACCGGTTCATATTTTGGAAGCATTGGGTTCGGGTTATGGATCGGCTCATGACCACAATCCGATCTATAGAAGTACTCGGACCGCCTTCCAAAATATACGGCGACATGCTCAGGTCACTTTACATAGTGCTGTCCATTTCCATTGGTGACGGACTTCTGGTAAGAGTTGGGTTCCTTGTGGCCAGAATAGATGTCTGATTGCAAGCAAATACTATCAGATATGGCGGCTATGGGTCGCCTCTGGCCGCACAAAGTTGCTGACAATTTTTCCGCTTGTACTAGCTGAAATGGTGTTCCTTGGTGCGTCTTCCTTTCCTCTCATTCCACAGACAGACCGCACAGCTTAAATAACTAATGCAACAACATGCCAGTCTGCGGTATAAAATTCTCCATCTGGTTCTGCACCACATCCCGGCTCAGCCACCGTGATGTCTTCCACCCGGAGGTAAGACCATGGATTCTAGCCGGTAATTCCCTGACCGCGTTGTAAGTGACCTCTTTCAGCTAGTGGACGATGGCAATGCACTAACTCCAATATCAGCACCAATTCATCGTGCTCAGGTGGGTATCAATTTAATTAGTTCCCCATCCTGCTCAACGCCTGGCATTGTTCTTTGACCAGTGTTACTTGCCTATTACATATACACAAGCAGTTCGCGATCCAATCCCTCGATTGATATGAAGGTTCGAGTGCTAGTATATATTCGCCGTCCATCCTCTAATTCGGTGGCACATACAGCGCGTCCTAGTCATCATAATCGAAAGCGCTGCCATTCACGCGTATGCTTTGCAACCTTTATTCTGTTTATCGCAATTGCTGACAATATTCGCACCTTAGCTTCAGCGCTATATTTGGCCTCACTGTCTACATTGTCAAATCCAAGTATATTATTTTGGCCTGGGATACCGCACCTTCAGTCTGCGGAATTGCATTTATGCTGATTAACGTCAGGGTTGCGCTGGGATGGGATATTTCGTCCCAGATGGGACAGAAGAAGACGATGAATCATCCACGCTATCCCATGCAACCCACAGTGACCATCAGCAGGCATGTCAGCATAACCTTAGACGCGCCATACCCGAACAATATCGACATTGAAACGAACTCAACCAACCAATTCATTATGCCTGCGCAGTGCGAGTCCAACAAGTCAATCGATGAAATTTGATCTCGAGGTAGGGAGGGAGTCGATCCCCCCGGTATTTTCTCCACTCCACAGGGCACGAAGCAACGGGACATTGAATCTACATGGTGGGAGAGGGTAATCAGTGATCTGCCACCCCGACTCGGTTCCCCCTGTACATTAAAGCGGACTTTAGAAGCGAGATCCCCTCGTACTGAGATGTATGTAACACTGTTCAATGGCCTGCAGATGATAGGACAGTTTAATGCCAAGCTTCAACTTCAGTCCCTTTGTTTTCGCACCAGGACGCCGATACCCGAACGACTAAGACCCGGGGTCTTGGCAGTCTAACCTCGTCATATATGAAGGTCAGCGGTAGGTGCTTCGACTCATCGCCCAGTGCGTAGTTTAGTATTTTATTAAGCTTGAGAAACACCATGACATTTCTCACTTGTCCGATGCCTGGTGCAACACAAAATAGGTGAAACGCAACGAGGTCCGACGGGCACGCTCTTCTATTTGTTTGTTGTAACGTCTCTTGGGTAGATTCTACCGATGATTGGATGCTGGTAAGATGTGGACCTCCTTTGAACAATCGAAATCAGTCCCTGTTCTTCTCTTCGGCTAACGGTGATGCACTGGCTGTGCAAGTCAAGAAAGTTGATATCTGATAAGGATCAGAGCACTGGGCTACTTGCCTGTAGGAACGGCAATCTCAGCAAGAGACAAGCCGTAATAGTAAGACGATACTGACATTCGACATGGATTCGGTATGTACACTCTAGGAGGAAACGTACAGACATAGTATCCATTTTTGGGAATGGTAGTTGCAAAGTAATAGGCCGGGAGGAGCATCACTGGGAAGGTGGGGGTAGATGAAAGGTTTCAGTTCTAGCGAAAGGAATCAACTGTGGGCAAGTATCAGATATAATTAACAAAGCTAGAAGAAGGAAGCCCTTGCTTATTTGAAAGTTTCTGATGAGATGAGAACCGCAGCAAAGGAATCGGCCCACTACAATTGTAGTCATATTGCTTTCAAAGCTGATCGACACGTCGATCAAGAATCTCACGAGAATAATATGCGATGGTTGTTCAGAATGTCACAGGAATACATTCATTTGACTCCTCAGACAGCGCCACAACTGGCGAGCATGTATAGCGGCCACAATGTAAAACCGTTGAAGCAGACGTCTAGAGGGAACCAGAGGACGGGGCAGACAATCTCGTCGTAAAGATCGCATGCCGCGGAAAAACAATTGACATGAGAGATTGAGTAAGCCCATGCCTTGTACGCTGGCTCTAGATCTTAAAATGAGCCCTGCTCGCATTTAGGCCAAGCATCAGAACGAGATGCGAATGCAGCGGGGATGACTAACTGAGGGCAGGGTATAGGCGCTCCAACAGTCTGTCATCAGAACGTTGCCTACGATTACGTATCATGGGAGATCAGTATCTTGCCACGGTTACACGGCGCTTACCACTGCATGAATTCAAGTAGAAATGCATTCTGATTCCATAGTGCCATAGGAACACTTAGCGCCTGAGCATCCTGACACGCCGGCCAAGTTGCAGTCCAGAGCGGGACCAGGGAATTTGGAAAGAACAGGGCGATGGTGATTCAGAAAGGATTGATTCTGTATCCCAAGCCCTGGGAATGGGATTGAGGTGGACCGACGTGGTTCTACGCTGGGGGATGTGCCCAAAGATTGTCACACTCAGGGTTTTGTTTGGTATTATGTAGAAGCGTAAGCTTTAGGGTTGCTTTAGGGCCGGTGTTAAATTAAAAGTGGATGGCGTCAACAGTTTGGTCATTGTTCTCGACCTTTCATGTATCATAATCACAACGAGCTGACCAGGTAAACACCATGGGTGCAGTAGCGTGGTCAGTCCATTCCATTCCTCCTGAGCGCTCAGCCAGCGCCGAGCGGCCCGGCGCTTAATCCGTTTCCCCAATCGGTTATCTGTGCAGATTACAAGGCACCCGAAGACGATTGAACCGCGTTCAAGCGCAGAGCCCTTGTATCAAATTTCAGAGAGGGATTAAAATATAGCTATGGGTCACTAATAAGTCTCGTGGATCGTCATCTAGTCCTATTGACATATTTGTGAAGAGTATCTATCTATGCAATGTGAGAGGGACTCCGCAAGAGTGGTTGCACTAAGGGCAAGCTAACCTCCAGATCCTTTCTATTCTAACCGACTTTCGATGTTTCCGATCCAGATGAACCATTAGTATCCGCAAAGCTGATAGTATTAACGGTGGATTTCCCGATTTCAATATTTCCTGTAGCCGATACGGCGGCAGAGGCACCCCGGGGAGGTCCGTACTCCATGGTGCTTACCGCATTGGCAGTTTCGCGACTCCACGCTTTGCCTTGTCTGACTCGGAAAAGAATTAGAAAGACTGCAATAGCCTAAAAAATCCATGAAGTTTAGCTCAAGATCTTACATTCGAAAAACCCATGCCCACCTGAACAGACCCGATAGATGGGAGAATGTAATTCTGAACATAACTGCCCCGGGCATAGGGAACAATGAAGACAAGACTGAAGAACGAGAAAAGCGCCGCCGACTCAATAAGCATAGCAAGGATGGAGGTATAGTGAGACGCGTGTTGGGTGCCAAGCGTCTGCTGTAATCTTTTCTTCATGACGAAGAGTCGACCGCCGATCAGAAGTGATAGTCCAAGGTTGAGGGCGGCAGACAGTGAATAGAAAGCTATCCCAAACTTGATGGCACGGGTTACCCAAGGTCCAGCTTCATGTATAGCGACTAGCAGAGTCACCGATACTCCTATTTGATTACGTCTGTAAGCGACATAACCCGCAGTATATGGCATCACGGAACGCACCAACGATGGCAAAATAAAGGACAATTGGGAATGCGACCATCCATGGGACGAAGTTGTAGATAACCATAAATCGATAAAGCTGGGAACATGATTCCAATGCGATGTCCTAAGCCAACGTCAACACGTATGGAACAACATTCGTACCACCATTCCATCCGCAAGCCAGCTGGCAATGACATAGCTGTAGGATTGAAGTTCAATAGGGGTTGAACACGCGATTAGAACAGGAACCAACCCGACGAATCCCGTGAAATTCGAGACGTGACTATAATAAACGAGCGTGAAGATATTTGGTCCTCCAGGAATGTTTCGATAGTCGATATATGTCATCTGAACAAATAGGGTGTTGCATGCAAATCCGACCGTCTCCATAGAAAAGAGCGCGACGCAATAAGGAATGAGCCAAGGAGTCTGTTTGCGTTGAGAGGACTGCCAAATCAGTAGGACGGTTTGAAAGAAGAGAGTAAATAGAATTCCTTGAAGAAATTTGGTTTAGAAAAAGTGCTGGAAGCTCGTAGTAGGTAAAAGCACCGTAGGAAATCGCCCCCATAACAAGACCGTTCAAGTTAGAACGCTCAACGTCCAGGTCGACTCCAGTAGGGGTATATTTATCCAGGAGGGGAGGCGCCATCACGTTGTGTATGGCTAGGCAGGCAGCCGCAATAGTATGGCTTCGATAGAGGGCCTCCTACAGGAAAAGACAACCTGGGGTGTAGAGAGTCCATTATCGGGGCTTATGATATACCGGTTACAGGCACACGATACGGCATCGAAAGGGACTTCTCCCGCAATCATTTCCAAAGGACTGATTAGACGGGGAACCGATTGTCATTCTGAACCTCTATGCCAAGACAGATATGCTGATTCGTCATTCGTCCTTTATAAAGACAACCTGACAATCCAGTGTTCACTGAATATAAGGTTGTGTCCCATGTCCATAGCGGCTGGCACATTGCTGCATAATGAAAATGCTATATTTTTGACATCGACGATCAGCTTCTCCCTCCTCTGTTGGTCGTTAAAAGTACAATGTTCAGGGATGATGGCGATGTTGAGCCGAGAAAGGACTGAAACAGGCAGATCTGATTGATAAAAGATAGAGAATCTATTTAACGTATTCTTAGGACTATAAGTTTAGGGTTATATTTGTAGTCCAACTCCAACGAGGATGACAGGACGGTCCGGCACACACGTAGACGAGGAGAGGGTAGCATGGGGAGCCATAGCCAGCAGTAAACGCAGATTAGCAACCTTGGCGTAGCGACAATTGACATAGCGTTGTAGTTGAATTGGCCCTCGAGTGCATTCAGTAAGTCGTATACTCATTGATTTGTCCACACCTACTGTAGTAGACCAGCGTCAACTGGTGGTGGGCTCTAGCCAAGATGTCAAGGCACTTTGCGTCATCGTGAGAGCCTGATCTCCCTCCCTCGGTGATGGAATTCGAAGCTTGAACATCCCGGAAGGGAACCCACACCGCCGAGATCCTGCGAGATTTTGAAACCAGGCTAAGTCGTTGGAAGTTCCATATCTCGGGATGACGATAACGATTTCTCAGGACGTGCCCTTCTCACGATTTGAGAAGTAGAAACCCTTATTCACCTTGTCTGTTCTGCCGCTTGTCTAGTGCTATCGTGATGTAACGTTGATGAATTGTACTGCCAGTAACGTTTGCATTCCGAAATTTCAGGGAGAGCTGTAGCAGTTAGCTCGCAGTCGGACTCGCCTTCCATATTAAATTCAGACCAGAAAGGCACTCTCAGGGGATACATGAATATCCAAATTTTCCGAAATTCAGCTCCAGAAGTTTCGGCCTGCCAATAGCTTTCAGACTCCAGAGACACAGATATCCAACGGGTACCCGTCCTCGGAGCTGTCGAATAAATCGTTGACACTGGCCAGCGTGATTCGAAGATAGTCAACTTCTGTGGTGGAAATTTAGACTTGAAGCTTAGCTTCATCTTCAACCTGTCACACTTAGACAATCTCAGAAGATCGATGCCGTGGGGCAGACACTCGACGCTAACTCGAGTCACTCTCGGACGCGTTGAACTCGCAGGAACCAGCTTGCAACTGCCTTTAAACCTAACAATGCCATACAGCGCTCGTCGGGCGCCCAATTCTTCGTTGATCTTGCGCTGATCCTCGCTGATCCAACGCCGATCGCGAACCACCTGCATGAACTTTCCGAGTCGGACTTGCAGATTGGAGCTTGGATTATACTTTACAACGCCGACACTTCATGTCGAAGGTAGGATGGCAGAGAAGCATCTGGTTAGACCCTACCCTTTAAACATGTCGTTCCAAGCCGCTACTGAATGGATACGACTTCCAGGACAACATTAAACAAGGTCAGATAGTCAATCAGATGTCCAGGGCACAAAAAGGCACTGCAAAGAAGGGAGAAGGCTGGACTAAAAAAAGTACTTCTAACACATCATTCCTCCGAAGCTGTACGCTCCTCTCAAGCAACTCCAAACCAACTGGAAACCTACTTCAAGTTGAGTGACAATATCAGGGGTTGAGCGGGAGAGACTCGTGAACATTCCTTTCAAGTTTTCACATTAGTATGTGGCACGTCTACTTTTTAATCATGGAAGATTAATAAAAGGCAACCTGGGGTAGATTCGTATTCTCTTGAAGCGAACAACATCCTGTATCAATCGTCTAGGCACTAGGCACTAGACGATCACCTTGAGCTGTCCGTTAACGTACGATTCATGTCTCAGGTAAATATTCGCTTCCCGTGTCCGTCTTCCATGAAACAAGACGTATCTGAAAGGGATTGGCGTAAATACGTTAGTGCCAAATCCTACTACCCTGGTCACCTGAGAATTACGACGGCTTTAAAAGCGAGAAACGGCATAAATCAAGTGTGATTTCTCTCGGGATGGGGACCCCACTATATAGTACGAGTCCATAGGTATGTAGTCCTCACTGTCACAGAAACCGTGACCTAAAAATCCCCTAATTCAAGGCTTGATAATCCTGCCGGAGCCAGATAAAGAGACCAAGTGCGACTTAGGTGGTCTCCTCAGCCTCAGAAGCTAGGCCGGGATAGGTGGTTAGCGCTTCGGCTCTTGGGTGGAAGACATCCTGTTAGCCATCATAAGCAAAGGATAGTACCCATCCTGATCTCGAGCGTCGAGGAGCGAGATTCATTTCCGCTTTGTTGCGCGGATGGGGTGGCATGAGATTGGGCCCCGGGTAACAGTTCCGTTTGCACAACACTCTGGGACCGAAGACCGAGTACATATTATAAATGGATCATGGCGATGATCAAAGCTGTGATCTGAACATCTGATACTGAAGACAGTGATGAGCACGATGTAGTATACATAGGCAATCGCTCAATGTTTAACCCCCAACCATTTCAACATTTATCACGACAGCGCTACGCCCAACTGCCTCCTGGGGTCGTCCTTAGTAGCTTTGATCATTGAGGATCTTATCAATTTTGTTGGAGGTTCTCGAGGACGCCTTCTTTCCGTTGCTCAACACTCCGATCGCTGAAATCATTGATTCGTAGTCTTCAGCCTAGCTGGATTTTACCGATTACCCAACTTCTTGATTCCAGACCATATCTATCTCTCATCCTTAGAGCCAAGAATAGTATATGTGCCTATTTCTGCCAAATCTTATACTCCCTGTCTGGTCTCAACGGGTAAATGATCGCCTGTCTGTCACGGTCCGCCACGCAAACCATATTCCTTATTTATAAGAGCAGCTAAGGTACGTCGCACGCCCACAGTGCTTGAGCAGATGACACTATCCACCTAGATGAGATGTATTGGCAGGATTAAAACAGCTAATTCTATCGAAGTACAAGGGAAATGGGACATATCGCCTCACGAAACATAACCTACGGACAGTAGTCGGATGCAATCTTTCCTGGACACTATTGTAGTCTCTATATATATTGAAGTTCATCAAACCTTGAGACGCATGGTCGATTTAGGAAGATCCTAAGCGTCCTTGGTGACCCGGTGAGAGTCAATGATGATAAGGTAGGATAGGGGCTGGGTAGGGTCAGTGGTACTTGCGGGCCCAGGTGTAGGTCTCTTCCAGGGGACAAGTGGCGCGTACAAATTCGAGTGTAGATATAAACATTGCATCATCATGATTATTGTTGGGTGTCCAGGTCTTGCCCACTGGCAACCAGTATGTTCACCTCGAAGACCCAGAAAGGAAAGCTCTACGGTGCTTCCCATTGATGCCAACGAGAAGAATTCCTGGAACACCTGAGATATGATAAGGATCACGACCGCTTATCATTGGGATAGTGGGACCGAGAACGAAACGCCGCTGACAATCGGAAGAATTCCCTCGCCTGTCTATGTAGTGAGATCCCTATATATGAGTTGAACGATATCTGTTCACCGCAGTCCGACTTCAAAGCTACCCGAAGCCTGGGAAGGCACTTCAATCTCATGTCCTCGCCGCACCAACCGTCCTCCGCAGATAGCACTACAAAACTGTCCGTATGGCTGTGTAGCGCCATAGTAGAAAGCCTTCTCAATGGGGTCTTTGGGCTCCTGACAGTGGAAACACTATATTTCTGGTATGCACGGGCCAATATACATGTTCGGGAGGGCAATCGTGTCTCTGTAAGACACCGCATAGTACACGTTTTATCGGCGCTGTTCAAAAGTCCCTTGACCGTGGGCAGCATCCTGCTTCTCGCAATAGTGTTGGCGGTATGTGACACGTTGTCTCTTGACCCATTCACTGATTTTCCGTTGGCAGCACTGGATTTCAGCAATGGATCGATTACTCCATACCGTCAAACAGGCTGTCCAATTCGGTCCTCCATCGCTAATAGTAGGCCATAAGTACAGGACGATTTTCGTTTGTTTAGCCATTGCCATTGCGGACTTCCTCCTGGTAAGACATTGAGAAATCCTTTAACGGATTATTGATACCGACCCTATTGATCACTTTCAGGCATGGCGGCTATGGGTCGTGTCTCGCCGCAACAAGTTCATCGTTCTCCCACTTGTAGTGGCCGATTTGGCATTCCTGGGTGGGTTTTAACTCTGGATCCCTTGACGTGGAAACGAGGCTGAAGAGGAGCCACTTTGGCAGCGTGTGGAATCAGAATATCCGTCCAATTTGGTTCTGCCAGTGATTCCGAACGCGATATCTTCAACCCACTACTCAGACCCTGGCTTTTAACTATGACGTGCTTGACAGCAAGGTGCGTTGTGCTATTTCCCACTGCTGGGGCATCACTTGAACCTACTTCTTCGCGACTTTAGCTCCAACTTGTGCTGCTCATGTGAGTGTGAATTAGGCTGCAGCCACGGACCGAGCTCTGGCTGAATATTGAATGTTGAACGCCGACGCTCCTTTATATGAGATAGTGCTACTCTCATATTATATTCACAAAACCAGTTCAGCATCTCATGCGTTAGCGAATAAGAAGGTATGAACAACCATTTAATATGAGATAACATCCAACTCACGGTGGCGGCATACAGAACATCTTAGTTATTATCGTCGAAAGTGCCGCAATTCATACGTATGTCCGGCAGACCGAGCCATTGTTTTCCGGAAGAACTAACTATGAATTAACGATGTCTAGGATGCTAACTATGGTCGACCTCATCCTCCTCATAGTACGCTCCCCCTATGTCCTTCTCGCCTGGGATAATACTCCTGCCATGGCCGGGATCGCATTTATGTTAATCAACGTTCGGGTCGCGCTAGGATGGGATGTGGTGCAATACGGTGATTCCCATAATCAGCAGAGTCGTGGAGGCTATCCTACAAACCCAGCTGTGGTAACGGTTGAAACACATGTCAGTGTGATGCAAGATCCACTCCCCCACAACAACCTGGACATGGAGGACAGCAAGACTCAGTACGTTGTTCCGGGAACTCCAACGAGAGAATCCCGGAAGTTCGATCTCGAAGCAGGCAAAGAATCAATTCCTCTAGTCTTATATCCTCTCCAGAAGGTCAGAAGAAAGGAGAGCGGCTCGACTGTACATGCCAGTGGTAATTGAACGACGGGACTTGAGCAAACACGGATGTAGCCTTCCCAAACTCTACGAGTCGGATAAGACTCGGAGCCAGAAGCCTTTGTGGTCAAATGGTCAGGATTGGATTGGATTCTCCTCCAACAGACTCCAAATTTTTTTGTATCTACGACTTCGAGTTCCCGGTTTATGCGAACATGACATCCATCGCCGTGAGGTGGACGCCTGTAATGGATTGTACGAGCGTACATGATCCATAATATACCTGAGTGCGACCTTGAGTCAGCGCCGTACGACCGGGGACCTAGCGACGCACTAAGAATGGCAATATATTAAATAATCCCAGAGCGGTAGACTTTCAACTGCCGTCTACAATGCCGAGGTGGTAATGGTCCCACAGATCCCGAAAGCGCCAGAGAATTTGAGAATATGGGTGTACCAAGGCAGCAAGCTGAATTCTGCAATACTTGGGTGAATTGCCGCTGGAGGAACACAAAATCGAAGGATATCTAAAAGACCTCTGCCCACTCCTTTCCCGGGCCGGTGAGGGCACACGGGAGAAGCACAGCACCGTCTAGACAGGCACTGGCAGGATGAGTATCAGCTCTTCCATTTATGATTCATATCATCGACAAGGGATGGTGTAACCCCGGTATCATATACATATATATGTCTTCCAAATGATGTTCCAGGTTCCAAGATCGTAAATGATGAGTATCTTCACGTCACACTCCAGCTATGGTATCCATCGGCAAGTGCGATCATGTAGGCGAGTATCCCAGCGAATCAAAGTGCTGTAAATAGAGCACTTCCTGGCGGCTGGGGCTCTGGCGCCTACTAGTAAGGAAGGGCGTTGCTCGTGCTCTTCTTGAACCCGTTGGGGAGAAGGCACATTATCCTATCTGTCATACGATCGAGGAACTTCGGTTTTGATTTAAATGTCTCTCTGCACGGGGAGAGGAATATACGATGCGCTCGAGGTTGCCAAAGATGAGAACGTGAGCGGTGAATTGTTTCCCGCCTGGTGCCTTCAAAGCTTCACTGATCAGACCTTCGTTAGATCGAGATTTACTTGGACGGTTAAGAACAACCCTGCCATTTTCACGGAACTCACTGGCAAATTCCAACTCTCGATCATGGTAGCCGAGTGAAGTAATTCGATTATTCAAATGAACAACCATACTGTGCTTTATCACGGGATCGAGTAATCTCTGTAGTTCATGTATATTACCACAAGTTTATCCTAGGGGGAATACGTACGAACCGTGGCACCACCCCTATCTCGCTGCTGAATAACCCCTAGCATAACGATTGCTGGCTAATGTCGCTGAGGAACTGAGTAGTCTCCAAGCCATTGTGACGGAAAGTTGATGTACCCCCGGATTCAGTTCAACCTGAGTCGCCCATGGAAGCAACAGCATAGCGCAGACGGCGCGACACCCAGCGGGAGAGTCGCTCCCAAGGATCCTAATCAATAAACACGTTCCAACATCGAGGGGTTCGTTGTCGGTCTCTGAGAGTGCCTCAGCAGGAGAGCTCTCGCGATTGCATAAATTAAGACCCAAGCTCGCTGGTCAAGAGGATAGGATGAGGGTCAGGTTTGAAAAATCGCTCGTAGTGCGGAGACGCGCTTGGCCAAGCTTGTCAAATGCTTGTCAATGTAACAAAACCAAATAAAGGGCGACGCGTCCTCCACTGATCATTGGAACGCGCATATCCCGGCGACGACGACAGCGACATCGACAACGAAATCTGTACAGTAACGACGAGCACGATGGCGACCAGTCAACCAACCAAACTTAACCTCGACGAATTCATTGGAACTGCACTGTCCGCAACGCCGCCTGAGCTTCACCCATACTTCGAATCCTTCAGGAATCTGCACTCTCGGAAGTAAGTCTACAATAACTTTATCGAGGTATGACCCTGATAATGGATTGTATATGAAGGCTATGGCATCAACTTACCCAGAAACTCTTCCAATTCTTCGATCATCCCCTTGCACGGCCTTTCCGAGTCGACGTCTTCGAGCGATTCGTGCGGGACTTTGAGACGAAGATTAACCAGCTCAGACTGGTAGAACTGGCCGTAAAAGTATCCAAAGACATCGACAGTGCGTTCTCTCTATTATTGTGCTGAAGACTCGCTCAGCGTTGATGTCAGATCCTCAGACACACCTTAACTTCCTCACATCCCTGCTTGCTCGACTGGATACTGCCAAGGCCAAGGAGGCCCACGTTCTTTTACTGGCTTCAATCGCCCATGCCAAGTTGCTGTATGGAGATTTGGAGGGCACGAAGAATGACATGGACTCGGCTGCGAAGATTCTTGATACTTTGGAGGGTGTAGAGAGCTCGGTGAACGCTGCGTTCTATGGAGTGTCGGCAGATTACTACAAGGTGCGTCGGATCTGTGGTTCCTCTGCTATATGGTGCTGATTACCTTCAAGGCGAAAGCAGAATATGCCCCCTACTACCGCCATTCATTGCTTTACCTTGCCTGTGTTGATCCAGAGAAGGATCTGACGGCAGAGGAACGTTTGCTCAGGGCCCACGATCTGAGCATCTCAGCATTCTTGGGGGACACTATCTACAACTTCGGTGAACTCGTGCGTTCGCTACCCTTCCTATGTTGTTACAGCACTCTAATTTCTTTCCAGTTGATGCACCCGATCCTCGATTCACTAGACGGAACACAACACGAATGGATCAAGAAGCTGCTTTTCACCTTCAACGAAGGTAACATCGGCAAATTTGAAGCTTTGGCGCCGCTATTCCCCAAAGAGGTGAGAAACAATACGATATACCATAAAGCTCGATCCCAGTTCCTAACCGGATATTTTTCTTAGCCGATCCTGCAAGAAAACTACGCTTTCCTCCGACAAAAGATCTGCTTGATGGCTCTGATCGAATCTGTCTTCAAACGACCGGCTCACCATCGAACAATGTCGTTCCAAACGATCGCCGAAGAGACGCGTCTGCCAGTGGATGAGGTCGAGCATTTGGTGATGAAGGCTCTCAGGTTATTCCTATTGACCCTTCCTCGATATACACATGCTGATTCGTTTCCCCTTGATTAGCTTGAAGCTTATTCGAGGATCGCTGGACCAAGTAGACCAGAAAGCTTCCATCACATGGGTCCAGCCTCGTGTGCTCTCACGAGAACAGATTGGCGGCCTTGCGAAGAGGTTAGAGACTTGGGTCAACGAGTTGAATGCGGTCGAGAAGCGGATAGCGCCGGAAGTATTGACTACTGCCTAATGTATGTATCATAAGTCCGATTCAACAGAATTCTCGCCGTCTCTGGAATTATTGGCACTGCCCTTTGGTTTCAGTGATTCTGCCCAAACATTTCAATCCCTATCATACCTTGACAGCAGTCACCACTTTATCCCTCTCATATCGTTTACCTCTCAGTGCCCTTCTTTGTGCTTGCAACTGTCAGGAGAACTTGATCTCGTCAATGAGCTATAATTGGCACTATTATGTACATACTGCATTTATTGCCACGGGGGCTCAGCTATCTTGGTTAGTCTCGGCTCAAATTTTCTCCTCGAGCTCCCAGCCCTGCAAAGGACGCGTCCTGCCAGGCATCGCCCCTGTTTCGTTAATCTCGCGATGGTGAGTTCATTTTTAGCCCTGGGATTTACGAGCTTACGCGGTCTTTCAATTAGCAGAACTCCAGCGACGCCGACAGTGCACCAGAAGCTCTAGCTTCTAGCGAAGATGGCCGCGCCAAGGCTATCAATAATGTCTTCAGTGGTGCTAACGAAGTAACGACGATCGGCGGTAGATGGAATGTCGTGGGAGGCAATTATACCAGCATCGTCAACCTCTATGTGCCCCCTCATGGCAACGATGCTATGGACCATAGCGTCATCCCGGCTAGCTTGCCCACTAACGCGCAAAACCAGGCTATCATTGGTGCAGTCGGTCATTCCCCCGGACTCGTGCCCATGAGACGTCCTACACCTCGTGGAGAACTCGAAGAGAGTATGGAACAAGTGACGAGCAGGCTGGGTGGCGATATTCATGCAGTCACTCAGGACGGTGCTACTGCGTTGATGCTTGCAGCAAGTATGGGGCAGGAAAAGCTCGTTCAGTGGCTCCTTGAGAGTCCTACTGCTCAAGTCAACGCGACGGATAGGCAGGGACGGACGGCCTTGATGGAGGCCTCGAAGAGGAACCGGAAGAGCGTGGTTGAGCTGCTGCTGAACGCCCCTGGAATTAAGGCCAATTTACCCGATAACAAGGGCAGGACGGCTTTGATGTTCGCGTCGGCGATGGGGCACGAAGGCATCGTACGAACCTTGTTGACGTTCGATGGAGTCTACTCTAGCAGCACGGGCCATCGGGAGCGCAAAGCCATCGGGCGGGTGCTCGGTTATGGCGGTCAGGTTGCTCGGAAGCTGCTCAACAGAGCCAGTACAGCCAGTACAGCCGGCGCTCATGCAGTGGATGCAAACGGGTGGAATGCTTTGATGTGGGCGGCAGCCAGGGGCCAAAGCTCTGTTGTCCGACTCCTGATGGGTCCCTGCGAGCGAGAGCTCAACAAAGCTGATTGCCTAGGCCGGACACCGTTTATTCTGGCCGCGATGGATGGCCACGACGATGTCGTACGGCTGCTGCTCGGCAAAGGTCGAGTTGACGTGAATGCTGTGGACAAGTCGGGGCAGACGGCTTTAGAGTGGGCAGCTCTAAATGGGCACGAGGAAGTTGAGCGGAGGTTGGAACATGTTACATATCGTCAGATTCTTATAGATGTTCATGTGTATAATGTGACGGTGGTCCCTGTGGGTAGTGGATAGATTGGGAGTCAGATTGGGATATCAGGTTATGCATCATTACGTAGATCGTTAAATTCCACAGGGCTAGTAAACGAGTGTTATAGGACTACCAGACTATAATGTATATGTTCCAATCTTTCATCATCTCATTCGGCCCGCGACGACTATATGGAGGATGCCCACTCGAAAGTAGGTATATTGATAGACGGTGTTTGTGCTCCTCAACTCATCTGTTCAGAAAGTCAGGGGAGTGCAGACATTTTTGCTCTTCAAATTTGAGAATTTCGGAGGCAAGCCGTCCCGAGGGACGCGACACGTGAAGTGAATTTGATCGAGCGCTCGGAGTTGCTGGCTAAGCGCCCATGATGATTTAAACCCACCCTAAAGTGCACGTGATGTAACCCCAACCTCTAAGGCTTCACGACATTACGAAAGTTGAACCAGTCAACCTTGGGTCAACCAGAACCAATTTGCTCTCGACCTTCGTCTTGCAACTGCTCCACTTTCTTTGGGTTTCGTCTCCCTATATTCTCTTATAGGTGGTGTTCTCGAGAACTTGTGCTCATAACCTGTCTGTGTTGGCGATAGACTGGCTCTGGCGTCTACGACTGAATCGGATGCTCCCTCCATTCTCCGAGGTACTCGCCCGGCGTGGCAGGCTTATCTAGGGCAATCAAATGCTTCTAGTTAATACAGCGCCATTTTCTTCTATCGACATCTTCGACATTGCCAAATACATATGCTACAGAGTCTGGTCCCTTGCCTCCAAGTTAGGCCATTTTGTTGTCCCTAACCCACCCGGCGACTTCACCTGCAGGAACCCGAAGAATGAAACGGTCGCTATGAATGGTTGTGCCCAGATGTCGATTGTCCTTTGACGCTACCACGGATTTGGAACGAGGGTATGCCGTCATAACTTATCCTATTGACTTGTTATCTAACTGGGATAATGTAGATTTAGTAGTAAATGCTCCATTAAGTCCTATTGGCTTGGGAATTTAATACTATGGCGGATTATACGACGGCATCTGTAAGCTCGAGGTCTAGATTTCTGAATACTGTCGCGGTATTAACCGCCTCTCTATAGAATAGCTATAGCCGGCTTCACGGTCCTCGATCACTGTTAAAATGTCCCCGACAACCCTGGGATACGGACCATATCGCGAGCCAGGAAGCTTCTGCGCTGCAGCCCTTACTCCTCGTTCCCCAAAGCACGGTCACGTGAGATGCACCTGTCTCGCCCAAAATGGAAGGGACATACGCCCATCCATTTCTGGACGCAGGCTTTTCTTTAACCTCCGAATATCGCAACAATCCCGTATATGCATTCCCTTTATCCGTCATGTACTCGTGCGCAAGGTAAACCCATCCCCTCCACCTAAGTGACAAACTTCTTTGATTGACAGAGCCACTTTCCTAGGTGCCCTTGTTTTGAAATAGGCGTCGTACTTGTCATTCACGAGAACGTCACAACGCACTGGCCTTGTCTGTCTGCGCAACAATACGGACCATGACTCCGTTCTTCTTACTATCATTGTGCGATTTCACCGCATGCTTGTTCTTTCCCGCCTCTCATATATGCCGCAATTGTCCTATTGGGAATGTCCCACTTTTTCGATTTCAATTTCTTGCGCTTTCGCTTTTCGGTAGGGCCACCACTACCCGTCGCCGCCTGGATTGCTGGGGCAGCCATCGCTTTTAAAGATTAGATTGAAGAGTACAATCTCGCCATGGCCGCTCCACTGATCGTCCTTTCAATTTTGTGCACCCTTTTGCTCGCCGTATTCCTCCCCGTAAAACGTATCTATAGCGATTTTCCGAGTCTAGCACTCGTCCTTTGGCTACTTGTCGCCAATTTTATCCGTGCTATCAATGGTCTGGTATGGGCTGGCAATGTGGACGTCCATTCTACCATCTGGTGCGATATCAGTGAGTAACGCGTTGTATCTTACCGTTCCAGCCTGACTGACGATCTTTAGCTACAAAACTTCTCCTTGGAGTCAACGCTGCCGTACCTGGGGCGTTCCTTTGTATTGGCCGCAATCTGGAGTTAGTCTCTTCGTCCAGGAAGATCCCTGTTGGCCCGACCGTCAAACGCAACTCCACCATATTCGAGATCCTATTCTGCGTCGTACTACCTTTAATTTACATGTCTCTCCGTGAGTCTCTTTCGCACCGAGTGGCTACCACTGTTTGCTAACCGAATTCCAGACGTAATCTCCCAAGACCACCGGTTCGATCTCGCCCAGGACTTCGGTTGTTCGGCTTCCATTCATCCATCCACGCCTGCATTAGTGACGATATGGGCTCTTCCTTTGATACTTTGCGCCGTAGCGCTCTTTATATGTGGTGCGTTCCATAACCTATAGCATCTGTCTCTAATAATCTAACTCTTCTCTAGGTCTCGCCGTTCATCATTCCTTCAGGATGAATACTTCTGCATTCGCCGGTCATCTCTCTGCCCGCACGACTGTGACTCCATCCCTATTTTTCCGACGGGTGGCCACGGCTATGATTCTCACTGGAGTCTCGGCTGTTACAATCCTTTTCTCCCTCTTTTCCATTCCTACCCTCCGACCCTGGACATCTTGGGAAGACGTTCACGCTAACCTCGGCAAAGTCCGCATCATCTCCTCCCACCGAGATCTTGGGAACGTGAAACTAAAGTGGTGGACGCTCTTTGTAATCTCGCTCGTCTATGTGTTGCTCTCCTTCGCCATTGGAGAGGAAACCCGAGACTCGTATCGATGGCTCGCATCTCAGTATTCCAAACGCGATCGTTTCAGCCAGTGGCTCAGATCGTTGTCTTTCCCTGTTCGGTAAGCTGATTCCTTCTTTGGTTATACATCCTTGATCGCTGATACCTCGACTTTGCAGACGCCCTCAGTTCAGTTTGCCTCTTCCAGCGACTCAATCACAACCACCCAAGTCCGAGCGTGGCCCACGTATGGTCGAGTTGAAGTCGGGTTGGGATGATATGCTCGATTTCAAGTACCCCAGAAGCCCGTCATCGACCAAGAGGACAAAGTCGATCAAGTCACCGTCGCCGCCTGTCTCCCCCGCATCGAGCCGGAGCCCGAGCGCTGCTTCAATGCGACGAGGCGATGGTGACACTGAGAACCCAATCAAGGCAGGAGCCACTGCCATGTCACCTGAAGATACGGCGTTTATGAATTCAACCATCTCGTACCTTGGTTCTCCGCCTGCCCAGACTCTCGGAGTGTCCGGTCCGGCCCCTTTGTCTGTTCCTCCGCACGCATTCCATCTTCCTCGAAGGTCTACTCCTCCTCTCTCCTTATCTATTCGAGCGGACCCAGTTCTTCCCACTGACGACGTTGCTGCCACCCCTGTCACTCCTGCCATCCGTTCACCGAAACCTAAGACGCCCTCTCGGCCTCATATCGCCTCCGTGTTCCAAGCAGAGTGGCCTGTTCCGCCCATTAGTACTCCGTCTCCTGTTATGGCCTCTCGGTATGAGACGCGCTCCCCAACGCATTCGATAGCGTCGTCGATATCATCGGACGTTCCTTCATATTATCGCAGTCGCCCGTTCGAAGGGTCGAGTGTTCCATCGTCGTCTCCGGGGACGTCCGATGGTCTACCTCAAGCTGTTTCCCATACCCGAGCACCCTCGCTGAAACGGAGCATCCAGAGTCTCAGGGTCAGTTGGGAACGGCGGCGGCATGGCTCCTCCCCTGTACCGTATGTGGGGCCTGATGGTATTCATATGACGGTGGTTCGCGAGGTCGTTTAAATTTTCTTATCTTCATTTAATGTATTTATACATGACCTTCATGCCTGTTTCTGACTGATTTGCATTGACGTTCGTTCATACATTTGCGGAGGATGACATTCCGTTTCGTCTCGTTCCTCCTTTTACTACATTGGTTCTGGTTCAACGATGTATTCCAAGATCCTCTTATTAACATTCCATATTCACGTTATTATCCTTATGTAGCATAGATATATCATGTTTTCTCATTTGATTCCCAGTACTGTATCATAGCATACCATGGGCTCTATGTCCTAAACTCACTGATTCCCTGCAACCCCCTCATTCGCTGTATATCAATTAGATAATTCTACATCTTGCAACTCAACTGATTTTCTCAGAATACCCCGACCCTATCCTACAGAGCTTTCTGTACGACAATGACAAAATCACTCAATCGAAAGGACAATTGGCTCTCGAGGCGCCTCCCACCTTATTGTTATTGGGATCCATTTTGGGAGATTATGTAAGCCACGAGACAATAGCGAAGGGGCTCCCTCCAGCGTACATAGGGAGCGAGCTGCTGTATTGTCGGGTATTGGATTCTTTCTCTCTTTTCTTACATTCCCTACTGTCTCTAAGCCTTGGACCTTCCTCCTCATCCCTTCAGTGGTTTTGTCGCCTATGAAACTCTGCGGATATGCAACGGAAATAGTTGGCTTATCGGACGTAATGGACCGTCATGGTACGCAATGTTGAGGCTTCAGTGTGATCTTCAGCTAGCTGATCTGCATTATAGACTCAAGACTTGTTCTGTGAACAATGAACACCGCGCAGTCAGAAGTATAAGTGATGTTGTTATCGACCTGTGATCTTATGGTCAAGAACATATGACAAGAACGAGCGCCTTGTACCGCCAGCTGCCCTCAGTTCCTTCAGATTGTGGTATGTAGAGACCTGCAAAAGACAAGGCCGTATCTAGGTTCGTTGTGATCTGCATTCTAGTCCCAATCCTCTTGTGCTGATTTCGTGAACCATTTTCCAGGGCATTACTCGTCCTGGGTATGCACTTGTCCTCCGGAATTCTTCGGCGATTCGACCTTGTGCTGGACGACACGTGCTCGCAAATCCAAATGTAGCCTACCCTTTGAAATTTCTCTTCAAACCCTCCTCCGCCGAACCTTATCGCGCGAAATGACGCTTGTCGCACGGTTTTAGCGAATAAAATCCCCACGTTCTGCGAACCCTTGAGGGCGCACGGGGATAGGACTTGTGTTCTTGTGCCGTTATGGGCCGACGTCCTGACAGATTGAGCTCCAGGAACAAGGGAACCGCCCAATTTGGCAGTCCTTCTCTTGAATCTCTTCCCTCTGACGCCTTCCCAATTAGGAAGTTGTAAGCTCATATCCTAATGTGGTACGGCCCCTTGACGATGGCTGGAATTAGCAGACGCCGTAGACAAGGGGACATCCAAATCGGCGAACTAGCAGGAAATGTCGTAGCAAATTGCTGTTATAAACCCGGGGCGTTATGAGGCATCCCGTCTTTTCACCACCGCCTTTAGCGACCTTACCTGACCGTTTCGAAGAGAGCCCGGTCGGTTTTCTTCCCTTCGTCGTCGTACCTCCCAGGCGTTGCACAACTTTCTACGCGCACAACACATCGGCTGCCAATATGTCTTATCCAAACTGGGTTTTCTCCATGTTTGCCTTCATTGGTTTCCTCTGTTGTGCTATTCCCTTCCCGTGGCATTTGGAAGGTAAGAATCAATCACCTACTTCGACGTTATTTTCCAGCTAACACTCGATCTGTAGCTTGGAATACTGGGACATGTCTATACATGGCTTGGACAGGCCTTGGGTGCTTGTTCCAATTCATCAACTCCATCGTCTGGAATAACAATGCCATCAACTGGGCTCCCGTCTGGTGCGACATCTGTAGGTCCCTCATTTGCTTAACATTCCTTCTGTTACTAACCCTGGTCCAGCCGCCCGATTCATTGTCGGTTGCTCCTGGGCTATCCCAGCTGCTTCGCTTTGCATTAACCGTCGCCTGTACCACATTGCCTCTGTCCAGTCAGTCACCATCTCCAAGGCTGAGAAACGACGAGCAATCATGGTCGACTTGGGCATTGGCTTGGGTCTTCCCATCCTCGGAATGGTCCTTCGTGAGTTTGCATCCATACCTTCCTGCTTTTCTCATGCTTACATTCCTGTCAGAATACATTCCTCAGGGTCACAGATTCAATATTTTTGAGGACGTCGGATGCTACCCATTCACCTACAACACCCCTGTCGCTTTCGCTCTCGTCTACTGCCCTCCAGTTGCCATTGGCCTCGTCTCCGCCGTCTACTGCACACTGAGCATCCGCAACTTCTACAAACGCCATACCCAGTTCGCTGAGCTCCTCTCCAGCCACAACAGCCTTACTTCGAACCGATACATCCGGCTCATGGCCCTTGCTGCTACCGACGCTCTGCTCACCGTGCCTTTGGGATGCTGGGCCATCGCTCTGAACGCACAAGCCGGTATTGAACCCTGGTTGGGATGGGAAGACACCCACTGGGGCTTCTCCCGCGTTGACCAATTTCCCGCCGTCCTTTGGAGAATGAACAAGAACTCCGAAGTCTCCCTCGAGTTCTCGCGCTGGAACATTGTCATCTGCGCATTCATCTTCTTCGGATTCTTCGGCTTCGCTGATGAAGCTCGCAAGCACTACAAGTCTGCGGTCGACACCGTTGCGAAGAAGATGGGCTACTCGACCTTCTCTGCTACTGGCAGCGGAACTGGCATCTTCAACTCAACTGGAAGCAAGTCTACCAACTTCGCCGACAGCATGGGCAAGATCCGACCTGTTCCTCCCGTCTTCGTCCACAGAGAGATGCTCTCCCGCCACCGCTCTATCGACTCGTTCACCAATATTTCGGTCGACATCAACGATGCTTCGCCATATCTCGCGGATGAGAAGGAGAAGTCGTTCTCTCCCACTGCATCATTCGGCGACTTCACATTGTCGGACGTCGGCGGCACTCTCGCGGACTACAAGAGCGACCCGGTCTCCTCTACTCCTTCGTCTGGCTCTTCAGCTTCAAGTATCTCGACGCCTGAGCGCATTGCAACTCCACAACTTTCACGCTCTTCTTCAAGAGCTTCTATCACCCAAGAACCGAATGTGCCTCGTCACCAAAGTGACTTGTCCCCCGTATAAATATTTCTTCTTCCTCTCAGCCTCATTGTTTATTACTTCATTATTCACTACCCCACGGTCGATTGACACTAATCTCTCGTTTAACTTGATTCTCAAACTGATACACAGCATACCCTTTCTTCGTTCCATGTAGCATATACATCAACCAACTGTAGCCTTAGCATGACTCTGGATTTGCGATTATACCTCCTTTATCATTGTAAACAGTAGAAATACCACCTATTAGTAGGGGTCTAAAATGTGATTACTTTGAAACATTCAATTCAGGACGAAAGGTTGGCGAACCCTGAAAGTACCTTACTAGCTGCATGTTCAGCATTTTTGCGCTCTTCATTGTTGAACTCGTCGCATTCCGATGGGGGACCGCGCAACTGGCCCGTATTGGCAAAACGCATGGACTAGTAATACGTACCTTGCCTTGCAGGGCCAGTGCCAAGCCGAAATTAAGCGCCGGATCAGAATTACTTCCGAATCCCCGCCCGACACGAGAGGCATGTCCTGGTAAGTAAGATGTTACGAACATTAGAAGTGCCTAGACACGAAATGAAAGGGCACATGGATACGAACAATGGATAACTATGAGTAGAACACCCTCCCTGGAAGGCGGCCCGAAGTTGCACCAATTGGTATTTTTATATCCAAGCTGACTGTCAGACTTCTTGCAAGCCGCTTCTGTGCCTATCAGAAGTTTCCGCGGGTTTCGGAATCCGTAAGCGAAGAACTTAGACTCCACCTTGTCTACTAGAAACCACCATGGCGTTCGCCCAATATCTCCTGGCATGCTTCGCCTTGGGCACCATCCATGTTGCTCTGCGGAAACTGGACTTTCGAAAACGGGCGCGGGGTCACCAACTACCCCCCAGCAGACCTGGATATCCTTTACTCGGAAACATACTAGAGTTTCCCAGTAAACACGAGCATATAGTCTATCGGAAGTGGGCTAACGAATTGAGTAAGTCGTCGGCTCCTTTCTTAGATGAATGTAAGACCAACATTGAACGTTAGATTCTGATGTTTTCTATATCAATGCGGCTGGCACGCCAATTGTGGTTGTTAACAGTGTCCAGTTGGCAACGGAGATGCTGGAAGGACGATCATCCATCTATTCCGGTCGGTAAGATGATCCTTGTGTGGAAAGCGACATTTTGACCGATAATTGAATAGCCCAAACTCGATCATAGTTAACGAGCTGTGAGTATAAGGCGAGAACTTGACTATCGGCTGAATACTTACTTCCTCATCTCGTCCAGGATGGGATGGGACTGGGCATTATCCAATATGTCATACGGCGATGCATGGAAAGAATGCAGAAAACTCTTCCAACGACACTTTGCTCCTTCAAACATCAGCTTTATACGACCACATGAGCGGGAACAGATTGACATCCTGCTTGTCAAGCTCTTCGAGCTTCCTACGGACTTTCGGGCACACATTCGGCAGTATGTTCCAACTTTCATATCCTATCTCCTTGATGGCAAGAGTGCTCTTTCGGCTGATATTCACTTTGTCGCCTTTCAGCCTGATCGGAAGTCTTGCCATTTCGTTCACTTATGGGTTGCCTGTGCAGCGCTTTGACGATCCCTACGTCCGTCTAGCAGAGACGGCCTTGGAGACAGCCACTGCAGCTGCTGTCCCAGGGAAGTTCTACGTCGACTTCATACAAGCCTTGAAATACGTTCCTGAATGGTTCCCTGGGGCTGATTTCCAGCGGAAGGCAAAAGAATGGAAGGCACTCGGTCAATTGACAATAAACAAGACATTCAACGACAGCGAAAGTCACATCGTACGCCTTCTTCTTCCCACTACGATCATCAAATAACATCTCTTTAGGCCACCGGTGTAGCACGACCATCGTTCATGTCCAACGCTCTGGACACCATCGACCCGACTAAGGACATAGAGCACCAACGCAAAGTAATCCTTGAGACAGCGGGGATGGTGTTTGTAGGTAGGTGAACGATACTACTCGACCATGTGTATGAAGGCGTTTCTAACGAGGTAAACCCAACTCCGGTTAGCTGCTGCGGACACAACGACATCTGCACTTACGACCTTTGTTTTGGCCATGATGTGCTACCCCGAAGTTCAGAAAAGGGCCCAGGCGGAGTTAGATCGTATCCTGGGAGGTCGTCTTCCTGAAGCCGGCGATGAATCGCAACTGCCATATATTACCGCTATCGTTAAAGAGGTTCTTAGGTAAGTACCCCCCAATTCAAATTGAGCAGGGTGGCGTATTGACGCTCGTTGGCATGCAGGTGGCATCCAGCGACCCCAATCAGTTGAGTTAAACGCCAGCCATTTATAATAGGTTTAGCACTAATTAACAGCTACTCTCAGATATTCCTCACACGTTGGACAAAGACGACATCTTCCACGGTTATTTCATTCCGAAGGGTACCATCATCATCCCTAACGCATGGTAAGTCGAGATCGATTCTATCGTCATTTTTCGAGTCCAATTCAATACTGAGCGCTGAGCTTTCAGGGCCATGCTTCATAACGAAGATGACTATCATAACCCGGATGAGTTCATTCCAGAGAGGTTTCTTGACAGGGAGGGAGGTCTTGATCCCTCTGTTCGAGATCCTAGTAATATTGCCTTTGGGTTTGGACGAAGGTATGTTGCGGTCAACATACCCTAATTGTTGCTCATTACCCTGTCAATACTAGAATGTGTCCCGGATCCCACATAGCTCAATCAACACTCTGGCTGACGGCAGCCTCCATTCTGACACTGTTTGATATCTCAAAGCCTGTGAATTCGGAAGGAGAAACTATTGAACCGTGCATAGAGTACGGCCCTGGTATTATCTCGTACGTCTCCTTGTTCCTGCCAAAATGTGTGCTCTAGTACTGACTAAGCTGAACTATGGGGACTGGGAATACATAGGCACCCTGACCCTTTCGAATGTGTGATTTTACCCAGGTCAAAACGAGCGGAGGAGGCGATCCGAGCTCTTCAGGTGTCTCTGTAAACATCTGGAAAGAGTGTTAATATAGTTGAGGACTCTCATCCTTTAGCCTCGGATAAACGACGTGGTGGCTGCAGTAAATAAAGTATCATTTGCTTACCCAAATGGCTGGATCATACCAGTGTCCTCAGTGTAGCACGCTGTTCGGGACAATAAGATAATCAATGGTCCACTCATCAGCACTCAACTTCTAATCTCCCTTTAACCTGTATTGTGAGCTTTTCCTCGAATTATTACCTGGGTAGGAGGAGGTAGGAGGCTGGGTCAGAGGTGTCGTTGCTTGGTCGTTTCCAAATCCTTTATGGAGAACATAGCCCCTATCGTGTATGATGTGTGGAGCGGCGATTGCCGAGGGCTATGGATGACGTATAGGAGCCGAACGTTCCGACGCTCAGTCGTTTCCTTCTGCCTTCACAATGTTCAATTCATTCAAGAGGAAGCTGGTACGCTTAATATCCCATTAAATCGAATCAAACACTTACATCTTCAACGTTAGCCTGAAATATCCATCTTGTAAGTCTATAATATTCCTATCGAGATGGACTATTAATCTAACCGTATACGCTCCGGATGGCAGCCACCATCCGTCGTCTCCCCCCTCGACCCAGGCACTAAACTTGCTACGGTCCGCTATTTCGACCCCATATCCTCCGACGAAGGCAGATGCTCCCCCTTTGGAATACAATCTCGAAGTAATCGAGTCACCACCTACCTCTGACCAATTCAAGACCATTCTCTCCTACCTACCCTCGAAAGCTACTTCGCCATCTTTGGCATTGCTTTCTGCCCATCCAGCGAGCGGTGCTACGGGAGACGAGAGACCCCAGACTGTTGAAGGAATTGTCGAACTTGCAAGGAAGAATCCGAAGGCGTTGAGATGGCCAATTGTGGTGGACTGGATCGACGGGAAGGCTGCAGTAGGAGATGTGGAGGGCGTGAAGGAGATTCTCGAGACTATTCGGAAGAGGAGGGACGGGGAAACTAAGGAGGAGGAAATCCATAAGCCTAAGGGATGGTTTATATGAGATCTAAAGGACCTCGTTAGAAAGGGAGTGCCTTGGAAATCATATCGGAATCAAGTATTTGGTCCTGGAACGATGTAAGCCTCTGATCCCAGACCTCTGCTGTCAGCGCCTGTTCTGATAACCCCTATCTCGACTGGGTCATATTCTGAACATTGTGGTGTTTGCTCGTTAATGGAAGTACTGAGGCTGGAAGCATATCCTTGTCTCTTGTAACGCATCAAGTTCTGTACCCGGCATTTACGACCCTAACGGCAATAAGACTAATAGCCATGTAAAGCCAAGAATAGATTCGGCAGCTATAGCGTCTTTGACTACTCAGTTGACGTCTGATTTGACAAGAGTTCCAACTTTCCAAGATGAAGGCGTTTAGGGCCCTGGCTATAACTCTACTACCCCTCATCCTCACGCCAGTCCTTTCAGAACTCCTAATCGAAACACAACAAGGTCCGGTCCTCGGCACCAACCTCGCAGAGGGTCAGGTCCGCCGATGGCTCGGCATACCCTACGCGACAGCGAACCGTTGGGAACCTCCTCAGGCTCCTCCACATCGAACCAATGTCTTCCCTGCGAACGAATTCGGAGATTCGTGCTGTCAGGCTCTTACCCCATTGACCTTGGACTTTTTGGATATCGTCGGAAACTCTGGTGTTAATGTTACAGAATCTGAGGATTGTCTTAGCCTGAATGCTTGGGCTCCGGGCATTGCGAGGAAGCAAGGCACAGCTGTCTTGCTTTGGATTCATGGAGGAGGGCTGACGTCTGGCACTGTACGTTCTATCATATTTCACAAGTCCAAATACTCAACGATAACTGGATTTCACAGAGCAAAGACGAACTGTACGATGGACTCACCCTGGTCAAAGACCACGATGACATCACGCTCGTCACAATCAACTACCGTCTAAATATCTTCAGCAGCCCCAGTGCCCCTCAACTCCTCTCTTCAGCCGGCCCGCAAAACTTTGCTTTGCTGGATATAGACGCTGCCATAGACTGGGTCTACGCCAACATTGCTGGGTTTGGTGGCGATCCTGAGCGCATCACCTTGTTTGGGCAAAGTGCGGGGAGTGTTGCTGTTGATGCGTATAGCTTTGCGCATCCGCACAGCAAGAAGGTTAAAGGTCTTATTCAACAGTCTGGAACGTAAGTTTTCAACTCGGTAACCGAGGAGTGACGCTGAGTGAATTTGGAACAGGATTTCGGCTGGGCCTGCAGCAGCTGGACTGCCTTCCGAGTCTATCACGGCTTGGAAAACAGTTTCTGAGGCTGTAGGTTGTGGAACGGGTAACCCACACATTTAAATGACAACTCTAGCTTCTAATATACAGCCCAGATGAGACCCCCGAGCAACTTGCCTGCATGAAGAACGTCCCCGGTCGTACTTTGGAAGACGCCGTCATCAGTACCAATATCGCCTTCAACGCTCTTGCCGATAGTAAGATTTGTCTGTCATTTACCTTCGAGTCTGACATATCTCCCGCAGATGTTACACTGTTCGCTGACTCGATTAAGCGTGCTGCTGCGGGGCATTTCCTTAAGGTACCAGTATTGATGGGCACCAATGGGGAAGAGAACGATAGCATTCTCTTACCACTCATGGTTTCCCAGTTCGAGGGCGTTATCCCTGGGGTATTGAATATTCAGTCTGATACAAACACCCTAATCGTTTTCACTTGCCCGGCAGGCGAAGCTGCTCGGTACCGACTGAACGCGAATGTCCCAACTTGGCGATATCTCTACCAAGGTGCCTAGCCTTTGTTTCTACCTCAACCCTTGAACTAAAACAACTGAGCACTCTAGGCGTCTTCCCAGGCATTTCCTCACAACACTATCTCCGCTCTTTCCACAATGCGGAAATACCAATGATCTTCGGCACATACATCAACCCATCCAACTCTCACATCCCACCGACAAAAGCTCAAATCTCGCTTTCCTCGCTCATGCAAAAGGCCTGGGTCACATTTGCTAGAGACCCCGCGAATGGGCTGGCACAGAGTGTCGGCTGGCCGGTGTATGACCATGCAGGTCGAACGCTTGTGTTGTTGGGCAATAAAGCAGAAGAAAGTGGAGCGACTTTTACAAATGGGACGTTGGTGGATAAATCGTGCACCAGGCAGGACGTTTTGGGGGAGATTGCCCAGAGGGTTGCGCTGTTGCTGTCTCCTCCCGACGTTTGAGCGTGACTTCTGGTGCCGTTTACACTTAATAAACCGCCATTACAAACTTGCATCTTAGCCTTTTATTTCTTCAGAACCCACCCATGGACCTCATCGAAGTCTGTCAGTGATATAGACGCCCGTCACTTTGAAACGCCTCTCGCAGGTTAGGATTCCGCGTTTGGACGTCGTGGTGTTTCCAAGCCTACATATGTAATACGGGGAAGCCCTTCATCGGACGTAAGAAATCTAGACGAGAAGTCAAAGAGGGTGATCAGATGACTGCTTTATCTAGGCTTCTTAAAGTTACTTATAGGGCCCACAGCACTTGAGCAGCGCCTCGAGGTGTACAGCATATCGTTCGACTACATATACGTTTATTCTCAGGCCCGAAGCGCCAGCAAAGCTTCAATTTGAACTCCCATGATGACCCCCAGCCACGCATCTCCACATACCCCCGACGAAGCCTCTGTCGAAATTACAGATCGCATCCAGGTCGACAAGGATCCGTCGAAGGAGGCACCATCGCTGTTGCTTGCAGTCCGCGAGGGACTAGGCACCGCTGACCTCCTGAAGATCCTCCAAACCCCAGGCATCGAGGTCAATGAAACCGATGAAGAGGGACGAACGCCCCTCATATGGGCCGCAGTGACGGGAAACGATACTGCTGTGCAGCAATTACTTCCCCATCCCCGCACTGAGGTTAACGCTAAGAGCAAGTCTGGCAATACTGCATTGATTGAGGCCGTACACCACAACTATGAAGACATCGTGATCCGGCTACTGAGAACACCCGGAATCAATGTCGATGCGACCGACAAGGAGGGCATGACTGCTCTTATCATTGCCTCGATCGCGGGAAATGAGGCCATCGTAGGCCTACTCCTCGATTTTCCTGCCATACGCAAAGTAGGAGGTGCAGGTTCGGCTGGATACTACTTTCAAGTCGCTCGCAAGGGCCTGCCCGGTGCCCGTGCTGTTAATGCCAAGGCTACGGACAACGGAGGCAAGACTGCCCTGATGTGGGCATCCAGGGAGGGACACGACACAATCTCGAGGCTCCTCATACCTGGTAATAGTCAGGAGGAAATCAATCGAGTTGACCGCTGGGGCATGTCAGCGCTCCACTTGGCTGCTTCAAAGGACCACGGGGATGTCGTTGGGCACCTTCTCGACGCAGGGGCCAATCCGAATCTGGCAGATAAGCAAGGGTGGACCGCCTTGATGCGAGCGGCTGCAGAAGGGCACCAAAACTCTGTTCGTGTTCTGCTCACGAAAACAAAGCCTTCACAGCTGTCTGTCAACTGCACGGCCAGCCTCGATCGCGCAACCGCACTAATTTTGGCCACCCGGGCGAACCATGTCGGGGTCGTACGGCAGCTGCTTGAGCACCCGGACCTTCAGGTCAATAAAGCTGATGAGCGGGGATGGGCGGCTCTCATGTACGCCGTAGAACAAGGAGCCGCTGAAATAGTCATGCTCTTACTTGGCAGGAAGGATACTTCCATCAATGAAGGTAATGGGGCACTCGCCATAATAGGAGGGACGCCGAAATTTGCACTACTACGTCGGGAGACTGCCTTGACCCTGGCCCGAGCTCGGGGCGACAAGAGCCTGATTCTGATGCTGGAGGAGGAGTCGGGGCATAGGAGGGAGAATCCATTGCTTTCACTTGTTCTATGGGAGACTATAGAAGACGAATTGGATGAAAAGGAACAGACATTCATGTTGCAATTGCGGGGCGGGGTGGCCGGCCACAAAGCACGGAAGGCATCGTATAATCCTAGGCATTTGGACCTGACCTTTCACCTTGATGACCTTTCTCAGGATATGGTATATATGTCCTAGTCACTTTGCACTTGCAGATCTAATAGTTCTCTTTTGATAACCTTCTGTTCCATAAATGTACTATCACAAGTCGAGATCCGTTACCTATTAGCAAATTGCCTTGGTCTTCAAGCTCTTATGTACCCATACAAATTTATAAATTGTGTTGCCTACAACCCTGACCATTTCATCTTCAAATTTCCATTGCCATTACACTGGTACTATCTCACTCTAGAGTCGTGACTGGAGGTTGAGCATTCAGAATATTCCACGGCGGGCCGGCGCTTATTTGTTTGGCGCTGACCCCTGAGAAGGTCGGCTTATTCTGTGCAACGTCCCTGGAGCCTCATAGGGATTACCAGAGAGCTACACCAAACAAACAAATTTAGGACGGTCAAACTGTGGTGTGGAGGATAGGGCTACTGGCGACGATAGAAAGTTGATAAAAAAGGAAGGAGCTGCCTATCTTTGGGTATGCTGTCAGCTGAAGTAATCGATGGGATTGTGCTAGATAGTACATATGTACCCGCATAATCTCGTAACCTATAGCTACTGCAACTGGTATGTACAATGACAGACGCAATGTGTGATGCCGCCTGCCACGGCGATGGCGGGCGATGGCTGTTCAACTAATATCAAAGACTTTGGTGTCGTAATTGCGATTACAATGATATGTGAGTTGAGAGACTGAGCCGGCGTTGCCACTTAGTCACGTACCAGCACAGCCTGTCCCCCAAGCCAATTCCAAGATCCCGAAAAATCGAATTTCGAAGCGAATCTGATGTACATACATGGGGGCCTATGGGTATTCGTTATAAGTTACGAAACAATAAGAAGTTACAAGTCCAAGTCAATCATGCCCGAGTCTGAGGCCTGAGGGTCCGACTGTTCATATCGCCAGATAGGAGGTCGTCTCTTTTGACATTCTCTGCAGAGGTGCGATTGGATGTGTCGTGAGACTGTCCGTGAGTGTTTAGAAGCGTTCACTACTCCACCACCGCACTTACCAGACCGTCCGAGTCGTCGCGATGGAATGTCTTTGTCTCGGATACATGGACTTCGATTTGATCCATCTATCAGAAGGATGAACGTCCGTCTTGCGGTGTGAGACGAGTGAGTTGTGCTTACCCCAATGGTCTCCGTTTGGCCAGGATTACTACGAGCGAATGTGAGTTGATGTCGCTCGGGCTTGGAAGTTCCTCCCAGCGAATATTCGAATGCCCCTAGTTCATAAACTGACTCGTCGAGTTTTGATGCCATTTGCTTTCTTGAATTAAGACTGCAAAGAGTGGTCAGCGACAAGGAAATTGACAAACATAGTCAACGTACACCGCTAGTACAGAGTTTACATAGATCTTGGTCACCAAACTCAGCATCCCCAAGTAAAGGAGACCATCTCTCCAGAAGATGGCCTGCCGGAAGCTTCAAAAGGTGTGTCCACTGGAGACTGCATAGATACGTACTGCAAACAAGCCCACAAATGTTAAGAAGCTGAGAGATATTCAAGTTAGACCAGTGCCATGATGGTAGGAGTCAAGACACACACCTCGTCAAAACTCCCGTATTGATCGTGTATATAACCAGCATATCTATTGTGGAGTTTGTCCCAGCGTATCCTGTCCTCTTCTTCTGCAAGATGTAGCAGAGTGCCACGGCCAAGGCAGTGTTAGATGCCGTTGCGAATCCAAAGATAACTGTTATCATCCACTGGTCCCCATTAACCACGAATTCTATCCCATTCTTCGACGATGCTCACGCGAAATTTTTGGGTATGTCTGAACGAGTAATCTATCCAGCTAGATTTGGAGCTTGTCAGAGCAGTTCAGCCTTGGACCTCGGAATACGTATACATACATCTGTACAGACATTGCTAGGGGTGAAGCCATTCAACTGCTGCGAATATCCAGGGGAATTGAAAGACTGACCCAGCTCGAATCCTACACAAACGGATCAGACCGGACATTCGCTCCCATAGTTATAAACACTCACCAAAGCGAGGAAGAATCATTGTTAGCTGGTCACTCCCGGTTAGAGCAAGACACGGAATGTCGATGTAACCTACTTACAAGAATGGCCAAAACGGCAACGATATGCAGGCCGACTGGCAACAGGTCAGAATTAGATGCCCTGGAGTCGGCTAGTACTTACTCATGTATAACCTTGTAAGGTAGAACCTAGGGTAGACGTAAGACGCGACAAAAACAACAGGACAAGCGTGCTTACATGTTCGAGATTTGCCCAATAACGAACTATGTACAGTTAGATCAGAGGAAGACCCGACGAGCGAAGACTTACGGTAAGAATGACGCCCATCTGAGTACATATAGGTTATAGCATGAAAACCTGGTAAACTAGTAGACACTTACCCTCAGAGACCTGAGATACGCCTAAATGAGGACTGGTCGATGTAAGGCGAATTCTCGGGCTTACCATGTCGTCACAAACAGGGGTGCCCCGTTGCCAAAGCTTTGTATAAGATAGTAATAACTGTTTCCATCGCATCTATTTCCTTCATAAATAGGATGCTACAAGATTCACTCACCACCAATGTATCGAAAAAACAGTGTAAAGGGTATCCAATAGCCTGCCTCGAGGTCAGTAACTCGCAGATAGTACTAGTTGCCATGAGGTCTTACGCTAGGGTGGCGACCTGGACGAGCGCAGACATTCACTCTTGTGTGTGCATCTGCTGAAGATGACACTTACCAGAATTCGTAACGAGAGTCGATCTTTGGAGTACCGTCGATAATACCTGAACGTCTGGTGGCCTGTGAGCCCATACAGGCTAATCGATGGACCCACCATGAATTCCGCCGTCGTCAGTTTTGCGATATATTCCACCTACGGAATAATGCTACTTACATCGTTGAGAGGAATGTCGATATAAGCAGTATCCCATGGGTACGTGCTAGTAGGGCTTGCGGAACAGCAGACATTGCTCGACCTCTGTACGGATTAGGAGGGGGCAGGTTACTCGGGTGGGGCTGCCTCTAAGTTATTAAATGCAAATTTCGTAATTTCCATGATGGCTGGAATGCCCTTGCCCTTGTTACTGTATCCAACGAGATCCAATGTCAACGAGCACCGGCATCAGCGCTATGTCAAAAGAGGAAATGGTACCGTTATTGGGGTTTACCCCCGTCCATGATGCAGCTTAGGGGCCGATGACAGGGGATGACATGGACAAGCTGTGTGTAAAGAAATAGAATTGTTAATCCCTATCAGAATGGAGATGTAGAGATCATACACGTGCGAGCAGGGCTTCCACCGATGCAGTAAGGGAGAAAGAATGGATAATACATACGCCGCTTTTGGAACCTGAAACAAAGTCCTGGTAGGTGCACACAGACGCCGGTGCAATGGGCGCCCACGGGAGAAGCACATCCTGATGATTAGATTAAATCATATACGCAGTCACAAGGACTATCAACGGAAAACGTCACCCCCCGTGTCATTCTCCCGCGGCTTCAACGCCACAATTCGCCATATGAGCCTGTACGCCCCCATATGTAGGGCATCTCCTCGCTACCATGCAGCAGGAGACCATGTTGCCAACAGTGATTTCATCGGATCCTTCGAGAACTCGTGCGAAATTGGTTGAACGGTCCATACAAAGACCGTGCCGGAAACTTATCGGACTCGGTATAGTATTGATTATTTAAGGTCGCACCGCTTTATGAAAGATCTCTCATACTGGTAAGCGCTCTGAATCCACATATTGACAGTCGAAACAGGAAAGATGGATCTTTACAGGCCATACATACTCCCTTATACGCCATGATCTCCATTTTTAGGAGCTCGGTCACTCCGGGTCTTGGCATGATCATGAGAGGTGTGTGAGGGTGTGCACTGCTCAAATCAGCGCATACGCCTGCCATACACATTCAAACGGAACCAAATTGGATGAGGACAATGTTGTAATATATAGATCCTCAAGCTCCAAGCGGAAATCACCCTGCTTCTTCTTCCTGTCTGTTCTATGTCCGAACATACTACCTCTTTCCAGGAGAAACCTGTCGCAAGCCTCGGCACTACGCAGGGGAAGGGTGCCAAATTCTGGCTTATTTTCCTTTCCCTCAGTGTTTCCCTTTTTCTCAGTGCCCTCGACTATGTGAGCATTATTCTGGTATTTGTTTCTGGTCGATGGTATTCAAGTCATGTAGACTGCGCTCGCGTCCGCACTTTCTATCATCGTTCATGATTTGAAGGGCTCTGATTTCTCATGGATTGGGACCGCCTACGCTGTGAGTTGTAACACGAGAAATTCACTTAGCACTCAGCTTACAGGGGACGTGTATTACAGCTTTCGGCTACTGCATTTCTTCCTATGAGCGGCGGATTAGCGCAGGTGCGGATTCCTCAGTTACTATATGAAGCCGCATACTTACTTCATTACTACTCATAAGATTATCGGTCGGAGGCCATCTGTCATTATTGCTCTAGCTTTCTTCGCTCTCGGAAGTGCTCTCTGTGGTGCCGCGAAGACTATGGAATGGCTGATTGCCGCTCGAGGTAGGTCGTTTTTAATCAACCGGGATAAGGATCGGGCTCATAGTCGAGAAAGCAATTCAAGGGGTCGGCGGAGGTGCCCTCATTTCTCTGTCTAGTATTGTCATTAGTGACATGGTAAGTTATCGTTACTTTCCAGTTACTCTGGCACTGACATGCACCAGGTGACACTGCAAGAACGTGGAACATACAACGGTTTACTTGGACTGTGGGTGCCAGTTCTGAGTTATCTCAATCGTGAAAATGACGACGAGTGGCTGTATCTAGGACCTGGGCAGTCGCAATCGCTATGGGTCCTATTGTAGGTGGCGCCCTTGCGGAAAATGGGGATTGGAGATGGCTGTTCTGTAGGTCGTCCTAATCGATCGCGGCATCCGGCGTTTAACAATTATTTCAGACCTTAATCTTCCAATCTGCGGTCTCGCGTTTATCCTTGTCGTTACCTTCATGTCTCTTCCGACACCACCAGGCACCTTCAAAGAAAAGTTCTTCGCTATGGACTGGATGTAAGCCCTCTGATTCGAGGGTAGCCCCAGTGTGTCTCATTAGATCATCTTTCAGCGGTAATCTCCTCGTTATTTCGAGCTCAACCTCCCTTGTTATTGCGCTCACTTGGGGAGGAGGGAGATATCAATGGGATGAAGTCCCCGTTTTGGTCCCCCTCATCCTTGGAATTCTTGGTCTTGTCGGTTGGTTCGTTTACGAGATAAAGTTTGCAACCCATCCTACGGTTTGTGCCAAACAATAACGATAACTTTTCGTGAAGCTGATTACGATCTATATATGTCGCAGGTGGCACCGGAGCTCCTTGGAAACATTACCACCATCTCAGGGTATATATCAGCATTCATATTCGGGCGCGAAAGCATGTTGATTTGAATCTAGGTATCTCCAAGTTTTCGTCAACTCTGTGTTGGTGGTGGCTTGGACCTGTACGTGTATTCTATTTATTATTGATTCACATCTTGATGAACGAATAACTCCACCTAGACTACATGCCCGTCTACTTCCAGGCCTGTAAGGATGCAGGGCCCATTCGTTCTGGAGTTGACATGTTCGGCGGGACTTTGAGCATCGGGTTCGTTGACTGCATTCCATCATCGCTCTAGTAGTACTTACAGCTCGCCTCTTTGCAGTCCATTCATTGTCTTCGGTGGTGTGAGCGTAACCGTGCTAAAGATTTACAGACCCCAATTATGGATCGGTTGGGTCATTTTGACTGTTGGCACCGGCATTTTGGGCATTTTACGCGCGACATCGCCTCTTGCACAAGGTATTGGCTTCTCTGTCATCACGTCTTCGGGAGCTGGTATTATTTTTGGTCAGTGCCGTAATGTATGCAGTGCCTTGATTCGATCTAACTGATATTCCGACACCCAGCTGTATCATATTTCCCGGTCCTTTCACCTCTCCCGGTTAGGCTAAATGCCCAAGCACTAGCCCTGTTCGCGTTTGTTCGGTCCCTTGCTCAAGTACGTGGAGCGATTCTTGTACTTTGTATTATGGTATACTGACGAACGTTCTAAGATTTGGGGAATCGCGTTTGGGAGTGCAATCCTTACGAACGAGTTGTCAGAAAACCTCCCTGATCAATACGTCCAGTTCGCTGCTGGTGGCATTGAAAGGGTGTACTCTCTGATCCCGGAGATTAAAGATTTGCCACAACCATTGAAGGGTGAGGTCCAAGTGGCGTTTGCAGAGAGTCTGCGGATAATGTGGTTCGCGATGGCTGGCATTGGGTTCTTCGGGTTGATTTCCTCGTTCTTCATGCGGAACGTCCCCTTGCACAACTACGTCGATGAACAGTGGAATCTCGATGAGAAAAACGTTTCAAAAACTCCTGAAGATGTTGAAAGTGCTACAGTCACTTCTAGGGACGAGTCCCTCTAGGCCTGTCTCATTACTACCTATCTATTAATCGCTTTCTCTTAGACTGTACATGATATTTATGACTACCCTGTACTTTAATATTAGATGGTTAATGACTCTATGTATTCTCTAAAGACATGCAATAGCGTATGGTAGGCCCACGCTTCACATGACGCTATATATTCTCTAAAGACATACAATAGGTTGGGTAGACCACACATCAAATGAGACTACATATTGCCTTACGTACACTAGCGAATAAGCCAGTGCAGTGGACCGTCCAAGCAAAACTTGGCCATTGTGACCTGATACTGTGATACAGGCGTATCGTCTTCTTGTTACGGCAATACTGCTTCTTCAAATGATGGGAATCGGGGACGCGAGAGAAGGGCAAGGTCGGTGTCGCCATGTCACTGGTGACTGAGAAGCCCTTCTAAAGCAGATGCGTACCGTCATAACTGTGGTTTCAGTCTTCGACAAGTGACATTCAGGGGTTCGCGACGGTAAACCGCCCATCGACACCTGGTATAGCTACTTATCGCCCACGCCTGTGAGATACAAACGATAAAAAATGAGTAATGAGTGGTATCTGTGAAATCAATTCCTCGAGAACGTTTCTTCGGGGTATGTCTCAAGCGACCTAGATACTCCTTGAAGTCAGTTATGTCATAACCGAGGACGGTCCATGTGCTTCGCTTTGAGCGCTGGGGATCTATAGTGGGTGTCCTTTGCGTCGCCCAATGTTATTGTCCAACAAATTGATTCGGAGGATTCAACTGTCCTACTCATCCGCATGCTTTGTCTCTGGAACGAAGCCACGGTGTAGTCGTGCGTCGAGTTTGACACGCGTTGCGTTGGACCGACAAGTAAGGAACATTATTAGATGGGTTCCCAACGCGAGTAACGGTTAGGGTTGTCCGTGCGCAAACTGTGCACGATCAGAACACGTTTGGCGGGGGAAAAGCGGGTAGATGGCGCACAGCCTATCGGCACTTTCAACGAAGAAAGCGTGGTATGCAGGGTTTCGGAGAGAGAACAAGGTCGAGAATCAGCGCTCAGCAGCTGGTTAGATGGCGCACAGCCTATCGGCACTTTCAACGAAGAAAGCGCGGTATGCAGGGTTTCGGAGAGAGAACAAGGTCGAGAATCAGCGACCAGCAGCTGGTTAGCTAGCTATCAATTAAAAGGACCGTACTGTATGTATGTACTTATGTAGAACTTCCAGGGTCGGACGTCGGATAAAGCCGTCGGGGCTGTAGATCATATATGAGTCCCTAGCCAGGGCTACAGAGGGCTTGGTCGGTCGGTGTAGTACCACCACGCAGGCTGATCCCGTCGGTACCGCTCAACTATTTGGGCCGTGAAATTTTAGAGACTTTTTTTGTAAACTTCCTTATTCGAAAATTACGAGACGGAGCCCAGACAATCGCAGAGATATGATCCCCGGGTGTATGCATCAGTTCTGCGCGCTATCCCACTTTATGGCATAAATTCTAGAGTTTGTTATAGTTGATGTCCGAGTATCAGATCTAACAGCATGGTAGAGCATCGGAGAGGAGTGGGGCGAGAGACGACAGAAGTTTATAACAAGCAAGAGGTACTACATTGCCACTGTCAGACAGGGAATCAAACTATGTATGTACTACAGTGGCAGGGGTGCAGATCAAAGATGCAGAAGGGTTCCTGGCCAGGACTCAGGGAAGCGCATCGTGTTAGTCGCCAAGTTCCGAGTCACAAGGAGTCACATCCTTCAGTGAGTGGCAGATAGCATGATTTGAAATATACATATCGCAAGGCTCAACTTAGTAACCTTCGCACGCCCTCGAACGAATGGAGATGGTTTCATGTCGAGACTAGTGCGTTTCGAGGGCGTATCAGGAATAACATCCGGCATTTTCTGTATCACTGCCGGAAGAGCTCGTCGCATTTACATAAATTCTGGACGTCGGACGCTGGGCAAGTGACGTTGGCGCTGAGTACCTGATGGTCGCAGACAAGTGTCGATTGATGGCGGAATATGCGAGGTGTGCAAGTGTGCAGCAGCCCAGGGAGCAAGATTTACATCACGTGTGGGCCTTTGGGGCCCTTTTTTGCACCTTAAAACTGACCCCTTTGCGAGTTGCGTACTGCCCACGTATTGCTGGATCGGGGAGCAGATCTGAAATTTCCCAAATATTTCCGCCGCGGAAGCGTGGCGAATACGCATCGGCTACGTCTCGCTTTCGGCTACATATACTATTACCCCTCGAAAATTGCTTTCCAGAATGATATAATATGTTCTACTACACTGTTTGTTCAAAGCACTACCCTCCAGAATTGAAATATGTTCCAGTTCTGCTTCCTTTCGATTACAACGCTGTTTCCGACCGAATAATTATTCATCTATGACCATCTCAGCATGTTTTGGGTATGTTTTCTCGTCATACAATGGCTACCACAATACAATGTCTATATTTGATTGCCAATGATACTCAGCCCTTCGATATCATCGGAAGGTTATGTTTCAGTATTCCGGAAATGTTTTCCGCAAGTTGTATGTTTGGTAGAACAGAGAAGGGCAACATAGCGGGAAGCTATCAGCTTCTTCGATTAATGAGCAACGGGTGCCACAAGCCGCGGAGATAGCGAGTGCTCGGGTTTCCCCGATTTGGGAGCGCCTTGTAGCCGCAAAAGGGCGCCTAACTGAAAGCTCGATTATATAAGCCATGCGGGAAAACATTTTGCTTCAATTATGGGTCCGCGTGAAGTCCGAGAGCTTAGATATCAGATACAATAAATCTTTGAAAGGTTATACATCGATCGACATATTTCGGAAGGAGAATGGGAAGGAAATGAAAGAGTGAGGAAATACTCTGCAAGGCGAACAGGATTTCCAGTGCAACGTTTGAACGAGTTCTTGAGAGTTTTATGCACGACAGATTTTGGCGAAAGGGCCAAATCTCCTGGCCTCTAATTGTTCTAGGTATCATTAACGATGTATATACACACCTCATACACCTGGAGTGCCTCAACAAGTCCCATTTATGTTTGAGACAGGTAAAAAAACCTCTGAGATTTAGAGTGAGGGTACAACGAATGACAACATTCTGGGCTTTCACATCGACGAATTTCTCGCTCGCTATTACTTGATAAGTCTACTATCCACTGTATCTGGCCGGCACTGAGCAGGACTTATCTCTCAAGGGGGAAAGTACAGAATGGGGGGTGTGGACCCGAATGATTTCGTGTGAGTACTATCGATGGTTAGTGCCTCCGCATGATCTTGCTCGGCCGTCGACTCTCCCCCTCTTGATTAAAAAGCTGTATTGACCTCTTTCCGTTGTCCGTTCTATGTAGCAAAGCCTAACCGAGCTTAGTCTCAATATTTATCCATTATTCGCAACGCCCATTTATCAAAATCTGAGGAATCACGTCTGAAGTGTTCCTATAATAATATTGGTGCGACTTCTGTGTACTGCGCGGTATGCGGACCGATAATTTACAGAATAAATTTATCAGCTCAACTTCCACATACGGGGAAATCCCTCATGCATACAAGGGCTGGCATGTTAAATCTCGCATCCGCCGATACGACCGTAC
>FTPT01000336.1:589-38667 GCA_900156845.1 Coprinopsis strossmayeri | reverse complement strand
GATATAACCAGCCACCATTACAAAGTTCACAGCACCTGATTCTAGTGACTCGTCGTCGCCGTCCTTTTGTCCTTCTTCATTGACCCCCTCAAATGCACCCTCAGACATTTCCTTGGTAAATTCCCTGTTCCTGTACCATTCATCTTCCCCGCCCCAAACACAGGCCAATCTTGAATTTACCCACTAACTGGAGTCTGGAGAGGCCTCGATCCCCCACGACCTATTAACTGTTCACCCTTGTCGCATTGGAGAGTGAAATATACAGGACAGTTAGATCCCATTTTGAAGAACTACCGCCAGGTGGAAGTGGAAATCAGGAGCTTATATGATCAAGAACGGCAGGTGTGGAGGCTGAGAGCTAGGTATGTCACTCATCTGGCTGGTGAGTGATTTAGTCTTTTACACTCGACGTATTGATATTTGGGTTGGCTATGTGAATTCCCTGGTGGATCTCTTAGTCATAGCCTACTTCAGAGTGTTCAGCGCTTTGATACAAGTTCTGAAGACAGCCCTGATATCGTTCGGTTGTGCTTGGCACTTGCGAGAAGGTGAGGCTTCCTTCGCCGTCGATTTGAATGAATCTTAGGCTTTGTCCCTTCGGCTCCGTTGGTTGTAGATTCCTGGCTGTATATTGAGCGGGATGTCGTGCGTCGTCCGGAGCAGCAGGACTGCTTGCTCCTTCTCCTTGGAGGGCTTGCTCTCATCTACAAATGTAGACTAGGAAAATAACCTAACCCAACCACAAAGTTGGTCATTCCCATCCTTCAAAGCCGAAACAAGTCGAGCTCACACGAACAAATACTTCAATTGGCTTCACTCCGTTAGACGTCTCGTGACACTTTATGCGTGCGTATAGAATCCTTGTCTTAGTTCTGGAGCTCCCTGTAGCAGAGAGTACATAAGCCCATGTGTAGTGGTGGAGAGCATATACACTGGCTGTGTGGCAGGGTTATAGCGTTGACGTGGTGTTGGTAGAACTGTGGCATGTGAATAGGTTGGCCATCACAATGCAGTTCATAGTTATAATGTGGCCTACGTGTCGGCCACAGCGTGGTCCAGGTGGCTGCTCGTCGAGTGGAGGGAAAGTGCATTGTTGCGAGAATTCTATTGTAAATACGTACACAATCAGTTGTGGATTTGGGTCCTGTTGTCGAGATGGCTTGTCTTCGCGTTCCCACGCGATCCTCTGATCAAGCGCCCATTACGCGTTCGAAGCTGGCGCTGAAGACGTCGTGTCTAAAGGTTCCTGCCTTCTCGTCAGATGAACACCAGCTTCATGACCTCGCACAACGGCGAGATTGTAAGCGATTTTCGCGACGCCCTCCAGACTAAGGGCATTTCTCGATCGAATATCAGGTTCAAACAATCGGTAAATAGCTCGCAGACAATGTGGTTCCGGGTCACCACCGTTCCTGTCAAAGCACACATCCACCACGCAATAAAGCAGTTTGAGGCTTTGTCTTAGCCACCTCCGTGAACTCAAAGCGACGTGGAATGTTCGTTATTGTCGAAGCCAAAGACGAATGGACTCCGTAATCCCACACACTACCCAAAACCGCTCGCTGTATATATACGCCTCTGTTCAAGAATCCGCCCCATTGTTCTCTTGTTCATCAACGCCATACAGTCTAGAAGAATGTCCGCTCCAGTATCCAGTTCCCTTCACATCGCTATGCCAGGCCTCCAGCATGCCCAGTATAACTCTCTATCCGAAGCCCTGGCCAACCCCGCCCATGCATTCCAATCTCGCTACCGGAAATGGCTCCCGCAACGCTGCTATAAACCCCCCACTGGCACCAAACGGAAAATAAAGCCCGTCATGTTTGATATTAAGGGACAGTTACATCAAGGAATACCGATGCGTGAACTTACTAGCCGTAACATGGCTGCCCTCGGCCATATGATGACGGGCGCTAATGACCTTGTTCTCGCACAAATCGGGCTCCCGCGGATTTCACTTCGGATTATGTGGCCGGGATACGAATATCTTAATTGGACTAGTGTCATTGAGTTGGAGAAACCTGGGCCAATCACTCGTGTGCTACTAGCTGCCCAAATTAGTCACAATTTCCGTAATTTCCTGCAGGATGCTTGGAACGCGTACCCGACCACTCCAGAATATGCCATCGGACCCAACAGGATAACCTTGCACCATTTGATACTCGTTGGCATCCACCACGTTGAGAATAATATCTGGCAGGCAGACGTTGCCTTCGACACAGTTTATTGATCGTTTCTTAGCACCCTCTCTTTCCAGCTCGGAAGGCTGACAAGGTTGTTTTTTTTCTCCTTTGCATTAGACTACTGTGATATTCATTATTGAGTACAGTATTAAGATATTCCCAATTAATAGGGTTGTAATGGTTAGACCCATCCCCTCCCCTTGTCTTCACTCACATGCTACTGATTTTATAGCTCTGGGCATGGTACAGTATGTATTCCTTTCAAATAGCTAAGTACGATAGCTTGCAGCTGTCTATCCTCTGGTGTGAACACTTGCCCTTTCTCTCTCGATGTCGCTATTCTTGGTGCTCACGTCACGGGGGTGGCCATTTTCCCTTTATCCCGTCCTCAGGTTAAGCACACAAAGCCCTCGTCTTGTGAACGGTATTCTCAGAAGACTGAAGCTGAGTGCCCGTCATAGACATTGAGAGTGAGAGAATCTACACGGATGCAAGGGGCACATGGCCTTTCATTCAAGCCCCCATGGGATGCGTGGAGTCATCTGTTGGAACTTCAATGTTTTCCCTCCTCGACACAACGTCAAAACGACTTCGACCATTCCAAATCCAAACGAGTGTTGTACAGGCAGAGTCAATCCAACTTGGATCATACAGGCTATTTATACGAGAAGCAGCTGGGCTCGCGGAATGAGTCCATAACATCCCTAACAGTCACATTCGGCGAAAGGGCCGGGAAGTCCATCTCGAAGTCGAGCGTAACCGGCGTGCTGCCGTTTTTCGTCGTTGGACCAGAAACAGCGTACAAACGATTAGCTGGATCAGCTTGCTGCCACATCCACCATACCCTATCGAGGTTAGCGTGATGCAGGTAGAACAAAGGATCTACCCCAAACCAAAATTAAGGTCAACCATTTCATTGTAGAGGCTCGGGTGAATCGAGGCTCACTCACCAGCTCCCGCAGAATAAATGTTGGTCATTTCTCCACCGATCACGATATGTCCACCGCCGTGTATCCCGTTGACCAAATTATCGATGATCAATCTGAAGTCTTCGTAGGTCTTCGACGATTGGAGAGTGTTCCGGACGTTGGAGGACGTGATGGAATGCTTCCACTCATCGCCGATTCCTCGGACGAGGCAATGATCGGTGACACGCTTTCCCGGTCCCAGATGAATAATGGTTGCGTTGAACGGTCCGTCTAAGACGCAACCTTTGTACGTCCAGGGAACGGCAATGTCGCCGTCGGGGTCGGGAGGTAGCGTGTAGGTCCCTGGAACACCGTCCCCTCCGAATCCGGTCACAGGGTCGAAGATGGGTGACTGAACCAAGCTACGCTCATTTTAAGCCCGGAAAATGTGTTGAGATATTGAGTAACGTACGGCTTATCGCTATCGCCATCGATACTCCAATCCCAATACCTGAAGAAGAGTAAACCTTCGTAAGAGAAAATCCGTGACTCGATTGAGTGGTACGTACGGTTCTGGTCCGTTGTAGCCACATTCCTCTCGCAGTGCTCTGTTGTATAGTGTGATCTGGTGACGGTGCCATGGAAGGAAGTGTCCCTGGAAGATTGCGGTGAACAAACAAAAAACAAGAGCTGTGCTGGGTAAACAAACAAACGTACGACTTCGTGAATTCGTTCCGTCAAGAGGATATGAGTGTACTGGAACTCTTCGAATCGAGTCGTTGCGACTCTGGTGGAATCAGTCGGCGGAAGTGATTGAAGGCAAAGGACAGCTTGAAGATAGCCTAGCTTCTGTTCAGTTGTAAGCTCACGCCTAGAGTGTCTCCTTCAGTCGAGAATAGATAAATGAAGGTTTGTACCTACCATTCTTTTCGATACTGAATCTCGGAGCACGTCGAGCGCTTCACGCTAAGGCTAGAACCGTTGATCGGTGACACCGTAAGCAGAGCAGTAAGGGAGAACGATGCAAACACAAGGAATCTGGTGCAGAGGCGAAACATATTCCAGGACTGATTGAGGGTGGATCCGGCGGTTTGAGGGCGTATTTAACACTCTCGGGATGCCGTTAGCGCTGAAGTCATCTGTTGCGACTCCCCAGGTTCCGCGTATCGTCCCGAATCACAGAAAGACCGGTTCTTCGCAATCTGTTTCTTCCAGAAGTGAGAGAGACGCCGAGAAAGAAAATGCGGTGTCCCGGGGTCTGTACATGCTGCATTTAGTTTCTCGCTAATGTTGGCCCTATTTGACTTACTAGATCTCTCCATAATAAAACAACAATGGGTATGCTGGGAGTATACTTCGCCTGAGTAGACGAAAGGAAAGAGGCGTGGCAGTTGGATAGAGGAGACGGGAAAACATATCACGGAAAAACGGAAACATGAGGCGGGTTCTTGATTGGTTGCGTTCCTCTAGGGGTCTTGGCGAAGAAAGTACAACACATTTGCTTCCGGATGTGAAGAGACAAACAGAGTTTTAGCCAATGGCGAAGGCCCGGTTTAATCCCGCACAATTTTCGCGCTTCGCATCCCACAGATCACATTCGAGGAGCGAAAAGCGGTGAAGAAACACAAAGCGATCCTGATAAGGGCAGGTGACTCTTCCTGTTCTTCGTGGGGTAAACCGTCCCAGTCATAAGCTTCGCAGGATGGTAGTGTGACGATGCCGTGAGGAGTTTTAGCCCTACGAATAGGGACTCCAAGTCGGTACGCCGTGATAGTTTGACCACCATAGGGACATACGCAGGATCTCCTTGGATGAGTTTACAGCTGGAAAGATTGTCGAGATTTGGGGAAAAACAAGATGTTAAACCCAGACAGGTGAAATAAACGGGGGCCATTGGTCGTCGGCCAACGGAAGCCTTGACTGGTATCGGAAGGTGTTCTTAGTAACGATATTGTGGATGTAGGACTCGTTTCAACGAATCGCCTCCATCTACAATGTAGGTATCGCGTTGGTGAAGAGGGCAACAGGTGAGGACGAGCCCTATCGATTGTCCATGCTAAACATGATGGATGAAAAATTGGCTTCCACGGGGCCCAAAGCCTAGGGACAATACCGATGAAGAGCAATGGATGACGAACAATCGGGTGCTAGGACAATCGGTGCCGAAGAACTGGAGACGTCACAGTGCAGGTGGAACCAGAGAATGGCTAGAGGCAGAGACAACGAGTCCTCCAAAGCGTTACATTTTAGATCGAAATAGCCTAGAATAAGTCCCAAGAGGAAACACCTGAACGCCATAGCTTTCACTGTGGTGGTGCTTGGGTCGAAATCACGTCGCCCTTGGAGTAGCGTCCCGCATACCGAAGCTCGATAAGGTACCCGTACTCTGATTATTGCGGCCATTCGGGAGTCAAAACGGACAACCTCGGGGACGACTAAGGTGTAATAGTCGGGTTCTTCGTTGACACTCGAGGCTAGACCCGAGAAAAGGCGCCAGAATAACATAGCCGTCCGACGAAGATTCAGCCTGGTGAACGTGGGGAGATCGGACCAGGAGTGACGATGCTGACGAACCGTTAGCCACTATAACGCAGGAGAGAGCACATAGTTGTAACGCTGTTCAGGGGTCGAAACGCTCCGGCCACCAACTGAGAGCAAGGGAACCGAATGAAGCCATTGGTCAAGGTTAGGTAGCATGTGAGAGAGGCTATCAGTCGATACCAACGAGAGCAGCTTGAAAACGGGTTCCGGTGGGCGAATTCAACAGGTTGGATCTACATATTCGAAGTATTCCGAGGGAAAAGAAGCATCCCAGACGTCCGGATCCGTGTTCCTCCTGTGTTACTCTAGTACTGAGATTGAAAGACTGTCCACTCTGTTGAAGAATCGATAAAAATTAGAACTGTCACGATCGAAAGGGTCATAGCCGATAGATGGGTACGAGAGACGTCGTCCAAGTGCGAATCAAAGTATAGTGGTTTGACGACAGAAAATAGAGCAGAAACTAGCTATTGATTCAGATATACCCCTGTTAGTGGTTGAAATTTTTACCGGGAACTGATTAGGTTCAACCATAGAAGACGAGGAGAGAAAGTAGAATCGCCTGAACTGTTTCACGACATTTTGGTCAAACCAAGGTGCACATGATCGTGGGAGAACCTGTAAGAGTTGCCGATTGGTCGCAGAACTCCGAGCTTGGAATCCTCCTAAGGCGCATCTTTTGAAATACTAGTTCTGCGAAGGAATTGCACTACAGTAGGTCTATTCTATCATCCCACTCATTGGCAAGTCGCAATCGTCATGATTTTGAGTCAAACAGATATCCAATTCCGCGAATCCAGGCTACGCCCACCTCCAGTGATCGACTCGGCCCTCGATAATCCATCGACGAGCCTGACGTGTTCCTTCAATCCGTTTGCGTCGGACAATAGAGTCAGAGTCAATCCGTTGTGCTCCAATCTCTGTCTCCAAGAACGGCTCCGACAATTCGGACAACGGTATCCCTCTCATCGATGAACTTGAATCTCTCAACCTAGAAGACCGCAGTCCTTCGACATCAAAAGATGCAATACGCCACGAATCGCTCTGGTTAGCGGTATGGACGAAAGCGACAGTGAGAGAGGCGTCAACGAAGACACGCGAATTCGCAGCGGCCGAATAGAACGCCACAATAACCACTCATCCCTTTGACCCTCACACTGTCTCATATCGATAGAATATTTGTTATTAAAGATAAACACAGAAAGAAAAATATACAAAATCAAGTCCTCTAGCGTAACTCGTTCAGCCACCGGAAATCTGAGCATTCTTGGCCGTTGTCTGGGTCTTTGTCTTCATCTTCATCTTTGTCTTCACCTTGGTCTTCACCTTGGTCTTCATCTTCGTCTTCATCTTCGTCTTCGTCGTCGTATTTGACACGGAAATTGGGGGACTTGCTGCAGCCAAAATCGATGATGTGAATTCGACCATGGCGATCAAGGGTGACGTTTCGTGGCGCCAGGTCGTGGTGGTGGATGTGCCGAGCGTGAATGTTATGGATTATGGTTTCCAAGGCATCATAGTGAGGCCGGAGATCTTCGAGGTTGTAGAACCGCTCTCCGACATAGGACATGATAAAGCCCCGGGCACCGGATTCGTGGCTTAACTGACAAAAGACCTTGGGAACTCCTTGGATGCCAACCAGCTTCTGAAGGCATTCAAACTCATGGTTTATCACCTCCGGCAAGCCAATCTCGACGACTATACCAAGTCGTTTGGAGATCCAGACTCCCTCCATGTGCCCGCCATACCTGGTCTTGTTCTCGTCAATATCGGTTTCTTCAAAGAGTTCATGAGGGATACAGAGCCCTAAATTGAGTTCTCTATGCACTAAGGTCATCTCCCCAAGTAGAAAAAAAAGAACATTTCTCACCGGTTGGCATCCTTCACCACGCTCATCTCAATGGTGTCGACCTCCACGTTATCAACAACTTGAGACAACCAACCCACCCAAAGCACCAGCGATATTAACAACCAATAGAGGGAGGTCTTTATGTCGTTGATAAGATTCACAAGTGCGAACGTCGCTTCTACTATTGGGCCAGGAGGTTCGTGTGGTGGACGGAGAGATTCCAACTTTTGTGCAAGCCGGTCGCCGACAATTTCGGGGAGGATTTCATATAGCGCAAGTATCATGCTCGCACCGATGATGTGCCCTAATTTTATGTGTGCCTGGAGCGATCAATCCTTGGCCGAGGGATTGAGCTCAAACGGAAGGTTTTTCACCAGAGCCATCGAGTTTTTGGTTGAGTGAGATAGATACGCATACGAATACCCATTGGTGGATAGACACATTCGGCTGATATTCCGGAAGGACTCGGTCCTGCTAGAGGTCCATATCTGACTGTGATTGAGCAGGTCTCTACGTCTATGTTATAACTCAGCACGTACTTTCTTTAGTAAAATAGCATCATTGCCCTTAACGCCGCGTGGTACCCCACTTTCAGCAGGATGAAGATAGATTTTTCCATTCCATCAGAAATGGCACAAGTCAAGGAGTGAGTCCCACTCCATTCTCCACTTGATGGACTCCAACTCGAACGCGAGGATCATGACAGGTATGTTGTCTCCAGGGTTTGGCGGCTCATCCTTAAACTTCTTGTGATCATGCACGCCGTCGTTCGTATACCATCCCGTGAGGGTCTTGATGACCTTTCCTAGCAAAATCTTCTCTGGCGGCAGCTCCTTGTCGAAGGTTCGAATGTGGGTTGGTTGTCGTCCGAATTCTTTCTACCCGGATCTGCATAAATCTTTCTTCTGACGCAGCAATAATTTATGCACTCACCTCCGCATCCTGTAAGGATCTAAGGGGGACGGTAAGACCGCTACTACCAAATCTCTCGGTTCTTGCGTGCGCCAAGAAATGATCAATTGGGGCAGTCAGCCTGCCCTCAGACAGCAAGAGATAACTCAAAACTATTATGATATAACTGAACCTTTTGCGCTGCGGTATCCACGACCGCTGTGGTGACCATTTCAGATGCTGACCCCTCCCACCTGGACAACCTATCAAAATTGCGGTTAAACTTGCGCTCGCGGTAAATTCAAGACTCGACATCTCGGTATTCGTCCGCTGCCCATGTTGCACCAAAGTAGTCATGTCCCTTGGCCATAGCCTCATTAAAAATCTCGTCGCATAGGATCATAAGCTCTTCGAGATCGTCTGCAGTCGCATTCTCCCAATGGCGCAATTGGAACCAGGGAGCCACGGACTGAGCCCGTGCACCGGTCTCAGGGTCAGGGATCGTGTCTAGGGGGGCATATGATTTGTCACGGGCCATGTTACCCACATATTTCCAGAGAATTTCTATAAACATGTAAATGAACATCGCAGTATGGGATAGGGTAACCACCGAGCACTTACCGGACGCTGGACGGGTTGGGGGAAAGAAAGTACATCGATGGACTGGGTAGCATGGGAGAAGGTGACAATCGCTCACCAGATGGGCTAGGCATTTCGTCTGTTGGTGCAGACGGTTCTATAAAGGCTGGGTGAAGAGCGTTCGTGTCCGTGACACGGGGTTAGCGCTATTCTGCGACGATCTGTCTTAAAGCCCAGGGTTGTGAAAAACCACTAGACACAGAGACTTGTGATTGATAGTTAATTATGTGCAGGGCGTATCAATGGTACAGTACGACGCCAAAATATCGCTGGCTGGCTGTCGGATGCTGGCCAGGAGGCGCAGCGATGGGGTGGATACGTGGCCTCCTCAGACCATAACACATACAAATGCCCGGCACCCCCGGACAATAGGCAACCCGGCGTCCTTTCAAGTTATCATTTTCGTCCGGCATCTATCCTCTTGTGCCCAGACGTTCCGGCCGACCGTACATGAATCGAAGCCAGTAGAACCAACGAAACACCGTCCTGATAACACTTTTACACCCCAGTCGTGCAACGGGCAACGACACCACGTAGTTCTTCGTCCGCCTTCGTACCCCCAAATCGATCCCACCATAACTCTTGCGATAGAACACTAGTCAGCCAGACTTCGATAAGAGCGAACAAAGTCAGACGTGGACATGTTCACCTGGTAGTCTGCAACACGGTCTCCAGTTTATTCTCGGCTGCATTCTTCATTCTATTTCATTCTGTCCTACTGTCCTACTCGATCGGTCCTCCATCTGTCTCACAAACACATTCTTCTCTTGTCGGCCTTCCTGAACAAGCAGCGTGTTCTATCTTACGAGCTCGGGGAGCTGTTCATATAAATGCGGACCATGAGACGAGGAACAGCAGGAAGGGAGGAGTTAGATTCCTAACCCGTCAGTTTCCTCCATGTGTCACCGGACAGTCGAAAACACTATAGCGCCGATCTGAGATAAGGAGCTCCTTAAAAGACGAACATTACGCCCGAATCCGTGTTCGAACACCGGCACGAAACCTGGTTGCTCAATGCTTTGGAGATCGACATTGCCCGCCGGTTCGAGTTCTTGGGACCTCACCTTGTACTCCGTCTCTCTCTCAGTTCGATGACTGGGAGTAAAGTTACAGAGGCTACAATCCGTGCCGAAGGTTGAATGAAAAGTATCGATGATAGCCAACCTCTGCGCCTCCAGTCCACGGGCACCCAAGGTTTCCTTCGATGATAAACGTCTCGAATTTTTCTATCACCCCCACAATGACCGAACATACATCCCACCGCCGCGGGATTGTCTGGTAGAACCCCCTGATCGCACACGATTCCAGTGCTAATCTCAACATTCGTACATGGGGGCCTATAGCCTAAATATAATTGAAACTTCAGCACGATTTCATGTATTATATCTGGGCACCCCCGGCGGTGTTCGATTCCTATCATCTTCCTGCTTTACCTTGATCCTTACACTCCCTGATCGATTTCCCTCGTGATTCGACGGCCTACCTAGTCCTCGCTTACTTTTTCTCATGGAAAGTGAAATTGTGAGACACATCCAAATGCTTTTGAGTTGTAGACGTCGACGAGCCCTTAGTAGCCTGCCAGTTCGACACCGTCACGCGAGTCATAGCACCCGCGTCTAGCCAGCCTTCTGACGGACCGTCACCGCCATCTAGCACGTCAATCCACGCCATCCACTGCTATTATCGAACGAGAGACTTCATTGATCCTCGAGAACGCGCGGACGCTTGGAAAAACGCATTGAATGTCCTCATTTTTGTCTCATTTATCCACTCACCCTGCCAGACTGCCATCTGCTTGCTCCTTTTATGTTGCGTACTCTGGGTCAGATTTTTTATCTGATGTGGGTTGGATATGGGCGAAAGAAATATTATCCGTCGCAACTGCTGTGGTGGAGGTTGGAGCTTGAACCCCCCTGTGTCCTAGCCCTTGTCGTCCTATCCGGTACCCCGCGAACGAAGCTGCTGTTGGCCCTATCTTTCGTCGATTCTCCAATTCTCACTTGATGTCGTGCGACCAGCTACGTATAGTTCCCGCCCCATAGCTATCTACAGGACCCGTTGCTGCACCTAATGGAGCCTATCGTCTGGCACGGCGGCCGACTCCCGCCTGTAGCAAAGTACGTCACATCCCGACGGCGATAGATCGATCACGCCAGGCAGCGTATTCCATATGGCAAACCTCCCCCTCCGCGCCGAAGGAATTAACCGACGCCAACATGTTGGGTCAACACTCCAAGTCTACCCCAAGGCTACTTAGAAGAACACCGAAAACGTTGGGCATCTGAGTCTTGGGCTCTCCTAGGCTCTCCTACGACGATGCGGAGCGAATCGTGCATATTGGAGCAAAGGAAGGACGAAATGAGGAAAATAAATATTACTGGAGTCCGACCGGTGGAGTTATTGCCTTGGGCCGCCATGATATGACTCACCTCTAAGGATTTTACAGAATTCGATCACTCTTTTGTGTTTCCTCTTCCGTTGTTCTTGGGAGCAAAGCTCGTGTGGGACTAACGCGGCCTGATAGAAGCGAACGAGCGGATAGATAGGTGAATTCCTTTAGAAAGAACCATTCCGAATTGGTACGAGGGGGCATAGCCTTGAGGAACCATCCTGCAAAAGAACTTCCATGTAAGACCACTCGGAGATTTGCGCCAGTTGAAGAATTGGGATTGGAGGGGCCGGACGGCGTCGCTTGCCTTGGCCGAATACAATGGAACATTCGATCGGAGCGTGGAGCGCTCGATCCCCAGATAGGTAAACTTTCTATATTAAAGGTGTGTCATTCAAGCTTTTCAGGTCACGAGAGGGCTCTTATGCTGTTACATACGAAGAACTTCCATTCTCCCTCTCTGGAATTTAGAGCGCCAAAGATTCTCATGAACGCCGAGAGACGAGCCTTGTTTTTTTAAATTAAACGTTTCGTTACCGTTGGAAAATGAAAGAAAGGAGTTCCGGGGAAATGGAAACTAAATGCTATTACCTCGAAAAGGGGAGAGAATATAAAGATTCAATTAGACTCAATTAGCCTTTATTTAAAATGGAATATTGAATTCCTTGTTCGCTCCACGTCAGCCCGCGTTTGGGATTCCCAGCCCCTGGGACGCCGCTCATTGGTCCTTGGTCCAAGGGGTGTGATGACTATCCCTTAAAACGCCGATTATAGAGCCGGAGCTTGCCAGGCAATACTAGCGCAAGTCTGCATAGTCCGTATCTGGCGCGGAAATTAAGGAACAAACTGCACCACGTCACGTCTATGAAGCTTTACAGCGGGAAGAATTTACTGCAAAGCATCTTTGACAACTCTCGGGGGGTTAGAGCTCTACAAATTCCCCGGATGACGAGTTTCAAGTCTGGCACTGGTGTGCCCTTTGTTCTCCATCGGACTAAGAACATTTTGCACGCTCACAGAAGACGTGATCCGCCCTGTCTACATGAAGGTCTATTTGATCATTGATGGATAATAATCAGCCGAAATGAGCTTCAATCGTGGCCTCCAAAACTGAAAACAACAATTGTATGTAGGCGCCCATAACGGCGCATCACCATCGTATCAGCGCCTTCTGGACCAATTTGTTTCAAATTTGCGCATCGTTTTGGATATGGTTATGTTCCCTTTTGGACAATCAAACATTTTTGATGATCTGATCGCCTCGTGTTGATGTGGGGAGCGAATACGAGATCGAACAGCATCGAACTTTGGAACGTGGCAAAGCCAGAGGTTCCAGTTTGGCGATAAGACAAATGGGAAAAATCTGTGAGGATGAGAGCGAGCCAAAGATATCGATATCATCCAGGGCCCCCATTGTAGCAAGAGGATATATGTTAGGTAGAGATGAAGATTGATCCCTGTGAGACCGTTACGAGATGGCGGATGATTTGCGTAGTGACCTTTGATTTAGTAACGATGGATCCGGACACAGCGTCAGAACTGTACTCGATCGCTAGGAGATGTCCCCTAGACAGTTCAATATATCACAGGTATGTACTCAGCTCTTCCGATCTATGTCGCGGAGAGGCAATTTTCACAACAGCGGCTATGTGAGGTCCAGAGCTCGTGTTATCGTCGAGCAACAATGTCCTTGTTACTCCCTTGTTAGCAATCAGGCGACGTGAGCTCAGTTGGACATTTCGAAGCGGACTTCAACATCAGCCGCTCAGTTCTTGTTACACTAACTATATTAGAGCTACTTACTTACCTTCGCCGTTTCCCTGGTCCATCAAGAAGACGGAAGGGGCTTGCACTAGCAACGTAAGTAACCTAATTAGCTGAGCAATACCTGCAAATTTTACGAAACGGGGCGCGTCGATTTCTCCTAGGCGGCCTGGACGACATGATTTATACTGAGAGAAAGGCCTTGGCAGGCCGAAATACGTGAACGTTGTAGTAAGACCTAAACCTTAAAAGGAAAACACTCCGTTCCTGGAAATATCAAAAACCTTACCAGGCACTTCACGGCATAAAGAACATGCTACATAGAAGTGCTATTTATTGTGAAGGTGCCGAGATTAGCGCTTGCGCAAAACGCCGTACGCGTCCCCGTAACACGTGAATAAGATGTGACTTGGCTAAGTGGAAAATTGTATTCTAACGGCAATCTTCATAGAAGGTGCTTCACAGTTTGACAGATGCGACTGTGCCGCTGTAAGTCTCCAGATTCAGTAACGGTATGTCTGTACGTCAGAACGATGTTCACTGGCCTAACGAACTTTGATGTGGGGGTGACCAAAATCTCAATTGCTCCATCGGCCTTTGTCACTTCCCGGCCCTTGCTTAGTCGATAGTTACGCTAGGCATAGTACAGACCGAGACAAATTTCAAGTCCTCGGAAAGTGAACGTTGATCGCAACGGGTATGCTGTGCTCCGCATCCCGTTCACTCCGGTCAAAGTCGAGTAATTAGTTGCTGAGGCAGAAGTGATGTTGGGCTATGCTAGCGGCCTTGTCTCTTAGTTAGGCATTGATAGGCTGGATGTTGGTTGATAACGGCGCCCACTGTATCATTTATTGATAGAAGAAGTTGTTATTGATAGTCGGTGTATCGACGAGGTCTTAGGGGACGGCAATGTTCAACACTACCCTGACTACAGGGCAAGTACTTGCTTACTGGGCTGTGCTGTTAATTATACGGCTGACTACAACTTTCGGGCGTCAACGAAATTTTCGGAGAGAGAACCACCTGTCGAAAGATTGAAACCTTGTGATTCTGCTTTGTAGATTCTGAAGATGGAATCAGGTATTCATAGACTTGCCTTGTGGGCTGTCCCCCGAGATTAAAAGCGGAATGGAACTTCTGGGAATCTGTCAGAAGATGGGCGCTTAACGGCAAGGAGCGAACGAGTGCTCCCGTTGAAACCATCACGAGTTATTCCGGCTAGGTACTTCACCTCACTGAAATTTTTGAACGATTTTCGGTAGATGAAAGACTATCTTAATTTAAACCATTGTACGCTATCATCGCCTCCATGGCTCCCACATACCATCCGAACGGGTGTGGTCCAGCTGGCACGCTTCCTCTTGAACATTACTGAAACATCAGTAATCAATATATTAATATCGTTGCCGCACTGTAATCTATCTGTCCTTGTGCTTTCTTACTCGCGTCTGGTAAAAGCGCCAAAAACTCCTGCTTCCTTTCTGACAGAAGCATACGGTGCTCTCAGAAACACAGCCTCACTTTCCTGACATCTAGCACGCTAGCCTGAAGCGAACAAAAGTCATGCACAAGCTTCACAAAGAACTTTCTTGGGAGAAGCGCGTACGCTCGAATAGGAAGTGCTCGCCGTGCAACTCGGGTTCTCAGCAGGACTTGGGAGAGGGAAGGAACCCAACGGATGCTAAATGACGTTGGGCATCATAGACCATCATGCGCGTCTGTCTTCTAATGCACATATGCTCACTGTTCACAAGATCGGCACGGAGATAAATGCGAACGCCTGTTTGATATGATATGTTAGCTCTTTATCGAAGCGGTATGTCACCCATTATTGAAGAGTGTCATCGTGGGTTCAAAGAGAGTGGAAGAGTCGATCGGGACGCTTGGAGGTTCAGATAAGATAACGGTTTTGGAATTCGAATTCGAAGAGTGGAGATGGTATATATTGGTATACTGGGCACGACGAAGGCCAGGTTGTGAAGTATTGTATGACGCCGGTGGTACCGTCCGTGCCAAACAGGAATATCGATAAGTCCGATGGTGCAGATGGAACTGTGGAGCAACCTTGACTAGTCTCTTAAAGTAGAAACTCTTTCGAACGCCACGATCTTTATAGACATATGTTCCCTCTTCCTAGCGTCGACTCTTCGAGACACAGACATATGTACATGGTGATCGAGCCGAGAGCAGGTAACAATTGTCGCCGGCGTTCTGACCGTTCGCCATTATACCGGTTTCTCAACTGATGACGGATGGATATTTATAAAATTCGGCTAACTGCGAAGAGTCGGGTGCTCGATAATCTAGCACTTATGGTAGATAGGTACTTAGCTATGTATGGCGCTTATCGAGTCTTATCGGCGGCCGCCGTTGGGAACGATAAATGTGAGGTACGTAAGCGCGACTTGGAGTGCTTGACTACGGGATAACGGAACTGGGGATGATAGTAGAAACAGGTTCAGATTCTTCCAATGTCCAAGATATGTACCATAGTACATATACGCATCCCCGAGTCACCCGCTCCTACAAGTGATTCTGATTTTGAATAATCGTAAGTAGAAGTTGTAACACGTATGTAAAGATTGTATGTAACTGTACATAATGAAGGGTCCGCAAGACTTAATGCCGGCTCCAAGGGCACAGGAATGAGTTATGTACATTTAGTGATTAAGCCTGTTGCGGGGAACCGGCGGAACAGTCGTTGTACGCCCGATTCCTGACCTACAGATGCGTCGCGTAAGCGCTTAGCGATCTCCGCTTGGCGTTCCCGCCCAGTCCGCATATGTAGCAAGTAGTACGCTGACTAGGAATGATACTAAGTACTTACAAACGTGCCCTTGTAGTAATTTCAAGTGACAAGGGATGCACAGCACGCAGAAGTTCTTCGCTTCGGCTGAGATTCGGGTAACAGATTCAGAGGCCGGTAGGTAGCGGCATGCACGTACCTGCCAGCCGGAGAACAAGGCAAATCGTCGGCCCGTGGATCCCAACAGCTGTGCTCCAATTCAGCAATAGATCCAACCTCCGGAGTCTCAGCCCGGCGCCGTAGGAGAGCTGCCGCTCGCTACTACTCGGCTTCTATATGTGTCTGATGACCGCCGTAACGGAGGAAGAGGGGCTTCTGATGACTATGTATTCTCAAGAAGATGGGGATGGAGGCTATGTAGCGTGGCAGCGAACGAACGAACGAAGGATCAGCGTGTACATAAGTGCAACAGATTGTTTTATCTTACTGAGACCGTGGAGGACTATAGATGACACAGGCGTCTGTTGCACAAGTATTGGGAACGACGCTGAGGAATCAGGATCGAGGTGTCGTTCGAGAGTCGAGTCTGGATTTTTTTGGTAGAGCGGGCGTCGGAAGATAATGTATCATCGATCAAAGGCCAGAGCTAGAGCCGCCGTAGAGGCTAGAAAACCTAGATAAGCTCAAGCCTCCACTGTTAAAACGTTCCGTCAATACATACCATCATATACGAGCGCTGATAAGCCTGAGGGATATAAGGGATATTCGAATTAGTCCCGGTTCGAGAATCGAGAGTAATATATGCGATAGGTATCGTTGGCGCTTCTATTTTCCCAACTCTTCGATGATTGTCGTAGTGATAGTGAAAATCTCGATTCTCGACTTGACTCTCGAGTTCGAGAAGGCGCGTTTGTATCAGTAGTAGATATATTATGTATGTGTGCGTGTAGTAAATCGCTACTAGTATGGACAATTCGAAATGATAGAAGACCCGTTCTGCGCTTTCGTGGATCTTATCGAAACTCGAGTATAGCTCATTAAATTGAAGACCTTGGTTTAGCAATATCAATCAACCCGAAACGTCTATGTTTATAAGTACATAATTAACGATAGCGCGATTCGCCGTGTTCGGGAACATAGAAGCTAAGAAGCTACGAAGTTCAAGGCCCAATTCAATTGAACTTGCCACGGCGCTGTTTGAAATTGAATAGGACTCGGAGGATCTGTAATCCATAACGTGACCCAAGCCAAGTCCCAAGTTTGTTCGAGAGATCGATTATCTATATAGATAGATGGAAGCAGCTCAGTAACAGCGCTCGAGACGATGAGAATAGCGAGAAGGACATGTATGATTATGAACGAGAGAAGTTTTCGAGGGAGAGTGAGAGAGACGGCGAATAGATGAGGTGAGGGAATAGACTCTTTGGCGGTAAACAGTCCGGGAAGATCCTTGAGAAGTCGAAGAGAAGAAAGATAAAGGCGAGTCCCGTTCGTAGTAAGGGGGAGGGAAGACCCATGTAAATTTCTCAAGCTCAGGCCGGACGGAGGGATCAAGGGGCTCCCGGAGATAAGACTCTCCGAACCCGATGTTCGAAGGGAAGAGAACGCAGGATTAGGAAGAAAGCAAGAACAAGAACTGTGGAGCTGTGGTGTCGTAGTAAGGGGCGTAAGGGTTATTTGTAATAAAGGGTTAGTTAGATTTGTCTGGGTACCTGAGGACAGGAAGGAGAAAAAAGGAACTTTGAAGGGCGCGGTAAGAGTTGAAAGTCAAGTCACGTTTTAGGGTTAGTCAAGCGAAGGACGGAGAAGCGAAGAGAATGTTTGAGAAGATGGATTCTCTATGACTCGTCGTTCTGAGCGCAGGCGTGGAGATCTCGGTTATTCGTTGTTCGTATTAGTAGTCGCATAACATAACATAAGATGAGATAGCTGAATGGCGGCCGGCGAACCTTAACCGTCCCCAAGAATAAGAATACCAGATAGGTACATATGAAGTGATTACCTACCCTACAGGGAAACGCTCTACCCCGTTCGAGAACGGATTAGGAAAGGGAGTTTGGGGAAGGCCTACAAAGTTCTTCTCACATCATATCATATCATAAAGAAGAGCGAGAAAGAAGAGCTAAGAAGACCTCGAACGTCGTAGTGTGTAGCTAGGTGTGAGTAATTTTCCGGTGGCGAAATGATCAACTGCGGATTTATTCAATATTCTTCGACATGGGAATTTACTCGGAACGGGTCATAGTTTATGGGTATCGTGGTAGTAGTTGCTATGAAGCGAAGTGAAAGTGATAATGATAATTATATGATATGATATGGGTTGAACAGAAGAAGGTCGAAATTCGGGTTTGAGGACGTCTGCTTGGGCAGAAATACGTACTACGCCTCTACTATACTATAGCCAAGTAGTATAGTATATTCGAGTAGTGAAACCAATCAATTGAATAAGTCCACAAATGACAACTAGACATAGGACCAATGGGGTGGGCTCCTATGTACGTTTTGGGTACCCATTTCAGGGTTCGGAGTGTCAGAACATGGGCGCCCTGGGGTTCCTCGACTTCTTTTCGCTCGTGGTGTTGACCGAATAGGAAACACATTCTAGGACTGTACTACAGGAAAGGAAACAGATTCTAGGAACGTTATTGTGTGTGGTCTTTTTCTTGCGATTTACGAGTTACTCCAGTCCGGTGGAGCGCAGGTAGTAGTAAAATCGAAATATATTCCAGGATTTTCTTCTTTTGTGGGTTAGCTAGGTATGGTATACGTATCCAGAGAATCAAAGTTACTTCGCAGGCCCCGAAGAAGCAGCAGGACAAAGGCACTCAGTAGTCAAAGTGTTGGGTTCCTCAACTTCTTTGCTCGTGGTGTTTGACCGAATAGGAAATACGTTCTAGGAGTATAGGACGGAAAAGGAAAGGGGTTCTACGAGTGTTGAGACGGAAATGGAAGTAGATTCAAGGACTAGCATGGTTTTTTCTGCGTTTTCGGATTGGGGTACCTACTTACGAATTGCGATTTACGAGTTCGAGTGGTGTTTTTCTTGTTTTTACTCCAGTCCTCCGATGGAGCGCGCCGGGGAATGGGAGTGTGACGGCGAGGATTTTTTTTTTATGTCCTGAGAGATTAGTTACATAGCTGATTGTTAGGTACATATACCAGTGAAGTTGAAGAGGTGGAATGTAGCGGGACCGGGAAAAAAATCGGCGCCTGAGACGTCACGGTCCTACATAACGAAAAAGTTGGGACTCTTGTGGCCCTAAGAGACTTTTGCAAATGACGTAGGTGTGTGCATCGTCATCCCCATCCCCCAACGCTCTTCGAAAAAGTTCCCTCGCTCGAGTCGATACCGAGTCAAGTATCATTTCTTGGATGGCGTGGCATAACCTTAGCCCTTAGCCTCGAGTGATTGTAGAGATGAGTAGGTGCATAGATGGGTTGATGAAGGTGAGATGCGAGCGGTAATTGCCTCGTATGTGCTGTGTAGAGGAGGTACGAAGTAACGAAGTAGTGGATCATCGTAACATTAGAGCATGTGAGGTATGAATGTAAGGATGGATAGAAGATGTACGTTGTAGATGCACTAGATACGTGGATACATAGCTAAGCTAAGTTTAAGTTCAGCTAAGATTAGTTTTTGTCGGAAAAGGTAACTGCAGAGGTTATTTTTTTTCTGGATGCTGGGTTGAAGACGCGTGGGTGGGAATGTGAACTTGGAAGGAAGAGAGTTATTTACGGTAGAGCGCGAGAGACGCGGGTTAATTTCGGGGTGTGTGGGTGGTCTAGGTTTTTTTGTGAGTGGAGTTATACACACCGTGTTTGCGAATAGTACGGAATGAATATTTTGAAAAATTTCGTCAGAAAAGACTTAAAAAGAAAAAGAAAAAGGGCAATTTTTTACTACTTACACCTAGTCGACGCGCGTCTCATCTCATCTCATCTCCTCTCATTTCGTATAACCACTAATCACCAATGATATATTTCGTAAGTAAGTTGTAACGGAATAGCTACAACGAGAGTTCGACAACCTTCGGTCAGTCGCTCGGTGACTCTGTAAGAAATAGTGTGGCGGCTCTCAAGGTACGTCAGCGTGGGACTCGCAACGTTCACAGGGTCTCGATCCGACGAGTGGTTTATTTAACCCTCCGTAAATCGTTAACGTACGTGTATGTAGTAAGTTGTCGGATAATCGTTACTACTACTGCTACTTACTACTATTACTGTTGTCGTTTACTGTTACCGTCAACATTACCAGAGAACGCGTATATAGGGCGTCCAGTCATAGTACCTCGGCTGTCAGCCCAGGCGCCTCCGTATCGGCCGGGGTTTGGACGTGGGGTTGTTACGAGACTCGGATTAATATGTACGTAGTAAATAAGAGGGGGGGAGTTACTTATGACTTGTCACTTGTCGCGTGTCAGGCACTCTCATCCCGCCTTTAGACTTCTGTCCCCCTGTGCTTATAAATAGAAATCGTAACGTGTTCGTAAGTAACGTTAGTGGTGGTGGTAGTAGGTGTGGTATGTAAATGGTAATGGTAAGGGGCTGAGTCACGTCGTACGTACATACTTAGGAAGGAACGAAGAGGTACTTGTAGAGTAGAGCAAGTCAAGTTGGAACGCTGCTATATGGAATTGGAATATAGATATTATATATGGGATACCAGAACGGGACGCGGTATAGATGTAAGTACTCAGGGCAGGACTTGACAGGATCGGAGTAAGCAAATAAGTTGGTGGGATATGAGACCTCTGATGTGACGTTCAAACAGTTTTTGCGTATACGCTACATAGTAACTGCCGAGTGTAGAGTTATAAATAGAAATAGGGTTGGTTGGTTGGTTGGTAGTACGTACGGTAGCGTGGGATGTCGTAAATAAAAAGAACGCTACGAAGTGCATAGGTCACTACTTACTGCTATTAAGCGCCGGAGTGAGGGGGAAAAGGGAAAAGGGTTGATTGGGTAGGTACGGGATGATGCGAGTCGTTGGAATGAACTTGTGAAACGAGACTAGGGACGAACGAACGAACGAGCGAGCGAAAGGCGAAGTTTCAGAGCTGCTTCATATGAAGAATAAATAAATGTCGAGGACGGTTGATGAGCACGATATATGGTGAAGCTGAGTGCTGAGTTGCGGTGTAGGTACGGTTGTAGAGGATGGGATACATCATAACCCAAATCGAATCGAGAGTCGACTCGGAGAAAGGAACGCGAGCAAGTCAGGCGACGGAAAGACCTGGTCCAGATATAAACGCTGGGCAGTAAGCCGAGTGCGGGTCGATGAGAAACTACGAGCCGTGCGCAGTGCGCATTGGTTGCGTGTTGAGAGATGGTTTGATTCAGGAGAATAAAGAAAAGAAGGAAACCGTGCTGAGTGCGTGCCTTGGAGTCGTACCGGATTCCGAATTCCGGGGATACTTGGTTCGACTCAAGGAAAAAGATATCAAGAATTTAGACGCCGGTTCTGTTTTGCCAAATTGAAATTTGTTAGGGATGGGTTGAATCAGAGAAAAACGTGGCGAACATTAGACCCAAGGAGAAGATTAGATAGGGAGTTGTAGGGGTTATATATTTGAAATTCGTTGTAGGAGGTTTTGTAGACGAGGTGAGATGGTTGGGATTGATCGGGTTTTTGGTGATACTGGGTGTATGTACTTGGTTGAGGAGAGGAGAAGTAGGATAAATGAAATTTGAGGTAAGCTAAGTAAGTTGGACGTGATGGGTTTTGATTTGAGGGAAATAAATAGTAAGCTTTTGGTTAGTCTAGGCTCTGAATCTGATTGAAACGTCGGGCGGGTCTTGTGGGGTTTGAGGGTAGAAAAGGATTGGGAGAGGGGAAGGGGAACGAGTTGCCGGCGAGGATTGAATTGAATGTTGGACATGGCTTACCATCATCACGTTATCGCAGCGATGGAATGTGATTGTCTGAAATAGGCAGTGGTGGTGTCTATATTGTGTTCGCCGGTGGAAAAATGTTTAGAAGGGGCTGTTGCATCAAAACCGGTGGCCGAGATGTGATCTGGGTGGTGTCCTGATATGGACATGGGCCTCTCAGCCGGCCGGAATCGGAGGAAGGAGGTAAAAGAGCCGGTAGTCAGCAGATCTGATGGAGAATAATTTCCCATGGACTGGGTGTTTTACAATTCCCCCTCGAACCACTTCCCCCTCATGGTCCTTTGACACAACTGTCCTCCTCCTCCTCCTCCTCTCTACACTTCCGATCTACCCTCGCCGTACTTAGGATAACGCCTGGAGTTTGTCCTTTTCACTCCCTAGGAACCACCAGGAGCACTCATTCTTTTTTTTTTTCTTGTCCAGTTACCTCGCGACCCTAACCGGCTCCACGACTTTCCGCCCACAATCTGACGCTTGAGCCCAGCTCGCGAACCCACAAAACCAGTCACAATCACCTCCGCCACCACCACAGAGCGTCCGCTGAGCAATCGCGTAGCTCTTGTCTCTAATCTTGCAGTAATCCACCGCTCCTTGTTCTAATCTCTCGCCCACACTCGTTGAAACCGATACCACTACATTTACAACATATCACCCGCCGTTTAGTATGGCTATGGCTCTCGCTTCGCCCTCGGCATCCCCCTCGCCCTCCGCCCAAGGAGATTCCAAGAACACCACTATCAAGAACGAAACAACAACACCAAACGACGATACGAGCAACAACAGTTCCAATTCTGCAGCTGCCACCACCACCACCACCAATGCCGCTGCCAATATCAAGCGCAAGCCGTCGAGGAGGGCCAACACCGCCGAACGACGGGCGACCCACAACGCCGTCGAGAGGCAGCGTCGGGAGACTTTGAACGGCCGTTTCTTGGTCCGTCACCCGTCTTATTTCTTATCTAAATTGTCTAATTATCTATCAGGACCTCGCCGCTCTCCTCCCAAACCTCTCCCAGATCCGCCGTCCCTCCAAATCCAGCATCGTCAACTCGTCCATCGCCCACATCCACGCCTCCCGCCGCTACCGCCTCCTTGCCTCTCGCGAGCTTCGTCAGCTCAGAAACGAGTCCGAGGCTCTTCGGAGGGAGCTCAACGAGTGGCGCGATCGAGCTGGTCTCCCAAGAGTCGAAGAGCCCATCCGGAGCGATGGCTTCAACATCGTCATCTCGGGCGAGATGGACGTCCTCGTTGCGGAGATGGGCGCAGAGATGGCCGCGCAGGGGCATGGAACCCTCGTCGGAACTGCCGGCGCCGCTGGGATGGGTCTCATGGACGTTGAAGAAGACGAGGAGCTTGAAGACTGGGGTCCTTCACCTCAAGCCGGCCCCGCTCCTCCTCCTCCTCCAGCATCTGGTGCTAATGGAGGAGGCTACCCCGGTGCCCAGTACGACGACGAGGTGTTCGTCCCGAACCCCCCTGTCCACCACCACCACCCGTCCTCGTCGCACCCGCACCACCAGGCTCACCCGCACCATCCCCAGCACCCGCATCACCCTCAGCAGCACCCGCAGTCCATGGGGATCAACGTACCAATGGGGCCCGGCGGGATGCCGCACCACATGCACCACCAAGGCCCACCTCCCGCGAACATGCACGGCGTCCCGCATCAGATGCAACAGCAGCACCCGTCGATGCAGGGCCCACCCCCGTTTGGAGGTTACCCGCAGCACAATGGTCACCCGCAGGGGCTCCCGTTTGGTATGGACGATGAGCGGGCGTTTCTGAAGAACGGTGGAGGAGGCAACCCCTTTGCGCACAACGTCCCGCGTGGAGGGTATGAGTCGTCGAATGGGAATGGTGCCAACGCCTTGTTCACCCCACCCGCGACTCGTGACGGTCTCCCGCTGAGCAACGGCAACAACAACTCGAGCAACAACAGCAACAATGGAGGTGCCTCGCCTGCGCATTCCGTTCATTCTGTTCATTCGGTTCATCAGGGTCAGTCTCCGAGCCCGCCGACTTCTGTTACGGTGAACGTTGCCAACTTGAACAATGAGGGTGCGACGCCTCCGCCTCTGAGCGCGCAGACCCAGTTTTCGACGGGGAGCGTTGGCGGTGCGAGGAGTGTGAGCGGGAGTCCTGTAGGCTACGAGCTGAGCAGTGCGCCAGCCATTGAACGCCGGACCAGTTTTGGCCCAAATGCGAACGGCGCACCGATGGGGTTTGGTGAGATGGGGTATGGGATGCATGCGAGAGAGGCTGCGGCGGCGTATGGTGGGAGTGCGAGAGATGGGTACCGTGGAGATGGGTTTGGCCACCATCAGAGAGAGAGTTATGGACATGGACATGGGATGGTGACCGCTGCTGCTGGAGCTGGAGGAGGGTTGTTTGGGATGATGTTGTGAGGTATGTTTTCGTTTCTCTTGTTCGCGATGAGCAGTGGACTGAAGAGTGTCTATAGATCGCCTTTGATCCGACGTTGTCCACTCTCTCTCTCTCTAGACTTGCGCGCTCGCTTGACTTTTGACTCGATCAAAGAAAAGATTTATTTTGTTGTATCATTAATTAACCTTGTCTTTCTTTTATAGAAGACTTGTTCATTATTCCATCGACTATTGATCTAGCCTTTTTTTTCCTAGTTATTCCTTTTACTCATTTGCCTTTTCTGATTCTTTCGTCGTCCCATTGTCCAATCCTGTCCACTGTCGTCGTTGTCGCTTCGATTGGATGGCTGCTCTACCTTCTGACTCGTTCGCTCGTACGCTTATAATCCTTTCTCTGTGTCTCGTTGTAAAGTTTTTGATCTCATGTGTACAACCTACCCGTCTCTACCTCTTATTCTTACTACCATCTGCGTATGATATCGCCGCGTAGATCGTGTTCGAGTCCTCCCCTAGCTACTGTTACAGTGGGATTGTTGCGCGAACCCTTCACCACTCTTATCGTTCCGTTTTTTTTTTTTTGTGTGCATCGTGAATTTGTTTTGTGTATTGCGTATATATCTATTGTGTACGTAGTATTGGAGAAAAAGAGGGAAGTAATCGAATGAACGAATAAAAGAGAATTTGAAGCGATTGGGGATGTGGAGATTTGAGTTGGTGGGTTGAAGGTAAAGAGGGGAAGGACGGTGACAGGGACCTGGAACCCGAGTCGGGTAGGTATCGTGGTTCGTGAAGGTTGACTTCGCTTCGATTCGGGTTGGATATCCAACGGCATTCGTTGTGATTCGAGAGTCCAACTCCGTTCTTTCAATACGCTCGTTTTAGTATTAGATTCCTCCTTGATTCTGCAGTGTGACCAGGAGCGAGGGAGATCGAACGATAGTCTACGCCACAGGGAACGTTAGCGTTTTCGGATTGGTGAACACTTGGCGGTTCGTCTTTTGGACGTGGTCGTCATCGTTGTTCATGTTCTGGATGTTCTGGGAGGTCCTCGTTTAATGAACTGCGGGCCGTGAATTTCGAATGAGGTTACTAGAGAGTTGGCGACAGCATGAATGATGATAGGACTAAGGATGGCCATGTCCCTCGAGTCGGCGAGATATCGTAGGTCGCCAACTTCCAAGTGAGTTCGTGGATGTCGGCGTTCGTTGATTCACATTCTCGAGTCTCTCGGATGAATTCGTTCTGAGGTGTGTGTGAAGAGGAAACGAGATGTTTGTCTACGTTTTGTGGGTGGGCTGTCTTCCCTCGTTTAGTTTAATGAAACAACTTCTAGAAGGAGTTCTCGATGTTGAGAAGACTGGGAAAATGGATACAGGTCTATGATAACTGTGAATACGCTACTGGGCTATTAGTCGTACGAGAATTAATTGGGTGTTAGAGTTTACTTCGTTCGACCTGAGTGGTCTCGTCGGAAAGACAAGATCGTGTGGTTGGCGTACGACTTGAGAGCGCGAAATACGAATGGGGAACGAGTCTCCCTTTTGTCGTATGGTTTATCTGCGTGTAACACTAGGCGCTCGAGGTGACCCCCATGAAATAAGAGGCTTCTGCGATCCTGGGGTTAACGTGTGGGAGGGCGTTTCTATGGGAGATCTTCCAGGTCTGATGCGGTGTGTTAGCGATAGTCGAGCTTAAGAGAGGCTACGAACCCTTTGACTTTTAATGATGTCCTTGAAATACATTAATCAGTAGACCACAGGTGAGTCGTGTGGTCTAGAACCGTCTTTGTGAAGAGCGAGCCATATACAATTTCTAGATTCTCGGGGCTTCGCTATTAATTTAGCGCGGTAGTTTTGTAGCCGCCTCAACTTAAGGCCTTCGAAGTTCGGCGTCATCTATTGTGTACTGGGGTGTTAGGACGGAGATGAAGCTACGAATGAAGATATCCAGGATCAGCTGCTGGACGGCGGCATCGAGAATGCTTAATGAAAGCTTAATGGGGGAGAATTCTGTTAACGTTTCGCCCTTAATGCGGGTCCCTTCGTTCTTCACGAGACCCTGCGTGTTTGTCGGCGACCTTTATGTGAGCGCCGTATAGCCGATATCCCTATGCATCTGAAGACACGTAGCTCATCAAGTGAGGTCTCTCAGGAGCTAAACGAGCGAGTTCGAGGCCAGCAGTGTGAAGGAACACGTTTCATTGTTCCTCTTTCTACCTCTCGCTCAATCACATCTTGGCATACGAACTTTGGGGCAAGTGACGAGGTCCAATTTGAGAATGGGGGGTGCAAGACGAGATACCTTGAGAACCCTCGAACCTTGAGACTGTGATTCATGAAGGAAGGCGGGTGAGGTTAATGTGCGATATTAATTAACCTCCACCGTTTCGTCGGCGTCTTCTCTCAATCTTGGAAATTCGAAGGGTATGTTCATTATAACCGTCTCGGCTTGTGACTCCCGTATTCTGTATCAATGGGCAAGGGAACGAGCCCTCGCGTCCTGCTCGCAACGAAGACTTCGAATTCAAGCTCGAGTACCCGCTACCCAGAGCATGACCCTCGTCGGAGCATAATTCATTCACATCTCGTCAAAACGAGGTTCGAATCGTCCGTCTGTGTCGGCCTACAAAGAGATCAGATCTCTATAGGTTCTCTATCCTTAGATGACCGGGAAAAGGACCTCCTCTGAAGCTCACTTTCTGGGATATCCGATAGTGACAATCATCTTTTGAGCTGCCGCAAAACAAGAAGGTTTAGGCCCTGGCTGCCGGCTCCACCGTTGGCCATTCCTCCTTTCGGACTTCCATTGTCGTTTTGGAGAACTGGGCAGTGATCGTGCGAGCTTCGATAGGAGTGCGATTGGGAAAGCTGAAATCATAGATGAATCATTTCAGGCTCCTTTGTATTTTTGAATACATATTAGATTACTTGAATTGGGATATGGGCGAGTTTTCTCCACCCCCTCGGATCAAGGGGTATGTAGATAATTTCTCTGACCGTTATCTAAGGTTGGGAGCGGGTAATTGGTTTAACAAGAACTACGCAACAGTTGAATCCGAGACGATGAACTATTCAACCACTCTATTCAATGACGCGTTCTGGCTCGTTCGTGACGGTGTTTACCCCTGAGTTGAATGGGTCTATATATAACAGGATCCAAACATACTACGTACATGTACTCGACGTCGTGAAATTGGTCCCATGGACTGGCGCAACATCCGAAGAAGTGGCGCCGCATGCCGCTAGCTTTCGCGACCGGCTCGATAGGTATAGCTAACGACGATCCTTATTCGCCCTAGCCGCTCCCCCTTTCATCTTTGTTCCAGAGTATTCGAAACTCGGACGAAACGGGCGTCGCTGAGGCGACAATTGAGATTGGAATTTGGAGTGACAGGTGATGTAGCGTCGGCACCTAAGTTGCGAATTGGAAATTGGAACGGGCGACGGGCGATGAGAGAGAAAATGTGAAAAAGTCAGCATTTCCTTTCGATTCAAAATCACAGACACGGTTAGGGGCTCGTCTAACCTTTCGATAGCTGGGTTCGATGTCTCTTGCGAATCGCGATAATCGATACCACGTTAAATAGTTTAGCTCTCGTTCCCTTTTAGCGAGAAAAGTTATAGACGAACAGCAGGTCAGCCGTAGAGTTACGGGGAAATTTTATCAAGAACTGTAAAGGTTGAAGGAAAGCAGGTGGGATCGAAGGCCCTTGGGGGCTAGCGCTCAGGTGATACATGAAATGGTGATAAAGTTTCGATTATGTTTAAACTATGAGCCCCCACGTACAAATAAACGTTCTCCTAGCGCCCGCAGGACCTCTCATCGTTCAGATCGACACTGGAATCGCTTGAGAATAGGGGTTCTACCAGACGAAGGCGAATCCCCCCGGCCACGGGATGTATGTTTGGTTGTTTTGGGGGCGATAGAAAAGTAGAAAAATCCGCGACGTGCCGTGGACCGGAGGCGCAGAGGTTGGCTAGCATCGAGACATTTCATTCAACTTTCGACACGAACTGTAGGTTCTGTAAATTTGCTCGCAGTCGTTGAACTGAGAGAGACCGAGTACAAGGTGAGATCCCGAGAACTCGAACCGGCGGGTATTGTCGACTTTAGTATTGAGCGGCCAGACACCCGTCCTGCTGCTGCTGTCAAACTCATGTTGATATGTTCGGACGCGGATCCGGGCGTATTCTAAGCCGGGACTGTTCTAGACAGCGAAATCTGGGATACACAGTTGAGCACTGCCCATTTGCGTTAAGTCATGATTGTCCTTTAAGGAGCTCTTTATCTGAGATCGGTGTAATTGTTTCATAGTTTGTTCAATCGTCGGGTGAATCGTGATACATCGAGGAAACTGACAGGTTTGAGCGCCAAGTCCTTCCTGGCTGCTGTTCCCCACCAGGGTCGGCACTGGAGCCGGTCGACATTCGCGAGACCAGCTCGTCTGGCCTTACCCAGATTCCCTGAGAGTTGGGCCTTACGGATCCAGTTTGTATACCAAAGGGTGGGAATCCAATGGATACACGGTCCAGCTCCCCGAGCCTTTGTGATAGATACGCCGCTTGGGCAGGAAACCGACAGGATAAGGAAAAAAGTGAGATGGACCGATCAAGCAGGACGGAATGAGACAGGACAGAAAGTGCAGTGATGCTGGAGAATGTGTTGCACACAACCAGGCGAACGCGTCCCTGTCCGACTTTGTTCGTTGTTATCATAGTCTGGCTGACTGTTTTAGATGGGCAGAGAGCTCAACGGCCTACGGAGAACGCGATTATATCGAGTTATTTCGAATGTATCTAGAACGAAATGAACAGAGGCTCGAGGGGTGGTAAGTGTGGGTCTCGACCACGCTCCACCGAGCGTACTGATTCCACTCATTAGCGCCCATCCAGTTGCTTGACTCGTCTTGTGAGTCAGTGGCTACGATCGCCGGTACCCAGGGAATGAGTATGCTTTGCATATGACGAAGCGTAGTCGTCGAGGGCTTCTATCGCAAAAGTAATGTCAGGGTCGATTTGGGGTAGGAAGGCGACTGGGGTGTACAGCATTATCAGGATGATGTTTCGTTGGCCTAATGGCTTCAAATCTTGTGCAATTTGGGTCGTTTTGCTGTCAAGGGACTGCTGTAGAAGTCGTGGAGGTTCGCCTTGTGAGGGATATTATTCTTTGGCTCCCATGCGAGCTGGGAACTTTTTTCGGACGAAAGTCCTAAATCCTAGAGAACGCCGGATTGCCTATTGTGTCGCGCCCGGCATTTGTAGGTGTTATGATCTGGGGAGGCCACGTATCAATATATCAACCCAGCCGTCCATCACCTCGACTCCTGGCCAACATCGCACAGCCAGCGATATTGGCGTCGTGCTGTGATATTGAGACGTCCTGCACATAATTAACTGTCAACCACAGGTCTCTGTCTAGTGGTGTTTCACAACCCAGGGCTTCAAGATAGATTGTCGCGCAATAGCGCTAACCCCTCGTCATGACTCCCAATGTGCCTCCTGGTATGCGTCTATCTCAATGGGAGCATGGAGAGCATCTCGTTGACCAATCACTGGGGCAACTGCTTCTTGATGAATCAGAAACTGAAGGGCAATACACGAACGCTCTTCACCCAACTTGTATAGAACCGTCTACACCCGCTGGAGACGGAATGCCTAACCCATCTGGTGAGTGGCTACCTAGTTCATCAATATATTTTCTTACTTCTTTCGCCCCAACCTGTCCAGCATCCGACTCCCAACCCGCGTCCGGTGAGTAGTTGCCCTGTCTAATACTGAGATGTCCGTTAAAATGTTTATAGAAATCTTCTGGAACTATGTGGGGGGAATCGCCCGTGACAAATCCCGTGTTCCCCCTGACACGATCCCTGACCCTGAGACCGGTGCGCGGGCTAAGTCCGCAGCTCCCTGGTTCCAATTGCGCCATTGGGAGAATGCGACTGACGGCCTTCGAGAGCTCATGGTCCTATGCGACGAGATTTTCAACGAAGCCATGGCCGAGAACAATGCCTACTTTAGCTCCACATCGGTAGGGAAGCAATACCGAGAGGTCAAGTCTTGGATTGACCTCGAGCGCGAGTATAACGTCAAATTTGATAAGTTGTACGTGTGGGAGGGGTCAACATCTGAAATGGTCACTGCAGCGGTCGTGGATGCGGCAGCTAACGGGGTTTACAATTATATCATCGTGGTTTTGAGTTATCTCTTGCTGTCTGAGGGCAGGCTGACTGCCCCAATTGATCATTTCTTCAGGCAAACAAGAATCGAGAGATTTGGTAGTAGCGGTCTAAGCGTCCCCCTTAGCTGCTTACAGGATGTGGAGGTGAGTGCGTAAATTATTGCTGCATCAGAAGGAAGATTTATGCGGATCCGGGTAGAAAGAATTCGGACGACAACCAACACACATTCGAACCTTCGACAAGGAGCTGCCGCCAGAGAAAATCATGCTAGGAAAGGTCATCAAGACCCTCACGGGATGGTATACGAACGACGCCGTGCATGATCAGAAGAGGAAGGAGGTTGGGGATGAGCCCGACATCGCTGTCATGATCCTCGCGTTCGAGTTGGAGTCCATCAAGTGGAGAATGGAGTGGGACTCACTGCTCGACTCGCGCCATTTCTGGTGGAATGGAAAAATCTACTCTCATCCGGCTGAAAATGGGATACCACGGGGCGTTAAGGGCAATGATGCTATTTTACTCAAGAAAGTGCGTGCTGAGTTTAACAAAGACGTAGAGACTTGCTCAACCACAGCCAGATATGGACCTCTAGCAGGACCGAGTCCTTCCGAAATCTCAGCCGAATGTGTCTGTCCACTAATGGGTATTCGTATGCGTATCTATCTCACTCAACCAAAAACTTGATGGCTCTGGTGAAAAACCTTCCGTTTGAGCTCGATCCCTCGGCCAAGGATCGATCACTCCAGGCGCACATAAAATTAGGGCGCATCATCGGTGCGAGCATGATACTTGCGCTATATGAAATCCTCCCCGAAATCGTTGGTGACCGCCTTGCGCGCAAGTTGGAATCTCTCCGTCCACCATGCGAATACCCCGGGCCAATAGAAGAGGTGACGTTCGCACTTTTGAACCTTATCAACAACATCAAAACCTCCCTCTATTGGTTGTTAATATCGCTGGTGCTATGGATGGGTTGGTTGTCTCGAGTTGTTGATAAGGTGGAGGTCGACACCATTGAGATGAGCGTGGTCAAGGACCACAACCGGTGAGATATGTTCCTATTCTCTTGTTCTACTTGGAGAGATGACATTTGGTGCATAGAGGACTCAATTTGGGGCTGTGTATCCCTCATGAACTCTTTGAAGAAACGGGTGCTGATGAGAGCGAGAGCAAGACCAGGTACGGCGGGCTCATGGAGGGAGTCTGGATCTCCAAACGACTTGGTATAGTCGTCAAGATTGGCTTGCCGGAGGTGATAAACCATGAGTTTGAATGCCTTCAGAAGCTGGTTGGCATCCAAGGAGTCCCCAAGGTCTTTTGTCAGTTAAGCCACGAATCCGGTGCCCGGGGCTTTATCATGTCCTATGTCGGAGAGCGATTCTACAACCTTGAAGATCTTAGGCCGCACTATGATGCCTTGGAAACCATAATCCATAACATTCATGCTCGTCGCATTTACCACAACGACCTGGCACCCCGAAATGTCACCCTTGATCGCCATGGTCGAATTCACATAATCGATTTTGGCTGCAGCAAGTCCCCCGATTTCCGTGTCAAATACGAAGACGAAGACGAAGATGAAGACGAAGATGAAGACAAAAATGAAGATGAAGACGAAGACCCAGACGAAGGCCAAGAATGCTCAGATTTCTGGTGGCTGAAGGAGTTACGCTAGAAGACTTAATTCCGTATATTTTTCATTGTTTATCTTTAATAACAAGTATTCTATCGATATGAGACAGTGTGAGGGTCAAAGGAATGAGTGGTTGGGACTGTATTGTGGTGTTCTATTCGGCCGCTGCGAATTCACATGTCTTCGTTGACGCCTCTCTCGTTGTCGCTTTCGTCCATACTGCTAATTACTGGCTTGCAAAGTAAAAATGAAACGTATAAAGAGAATGAAATGCACTCAACAATCTTCCCCAACTCATTCCCCATTGCCTTGCCCGTTCCCCCCCTAATCGCAGTGATCACCATCAGACTCACATAGCACGAGTGCTAGTTGTACGAGGCAAGCATTGAGGGGATGTGATGTTCCTATTTCATATCAATTTCAAGTATCGAGTTTCCTTTAGAAGTGGGACGAGGAAGACGAGGTCAATCGATCGTTCATGGTACACAGTTGTCTGAGATAAATAGTGGTTCAGAGACGAGCCGTTGGTAATCATTTGGAGCAGGAAAACGCGATAAGGGCGATGGATGGATACAGTGCAGACCCATATGCGTAGTCGTAGTCGCAGTCGTTCGTATCAGATCAATCGAATCAAATTGAACTCAATCAACAACATTGGCCTAGTGATGGTGGTGGTGGTGGTGGTGGTAGGGCTAAAAGTTGCGGAGTGGTCATCAAATCCAAGTCAAGTCAAGTCGATAGAGCAACAGAGCCAATGAAGGAAACATCAGAGTACCTTAAATAAGGAAAGTCTTGTTTTTGAAAAACCTCCAGGCTAAGCGAGTGCTATAGGATAGTAGTATACATATGAGAGAGCAGTCAGGCCAAATATGGGGTATAACGGCGGAACCGATCTTGAGATATGAAGGGTACAAGGTGGGTTTTTGAACCAAGCTGGTTTGGCATATTCCATGCATCCTAAAATTGGGTTTGAGGTGTAGAACTGGTTCTATATGTGCACAGATGATGCACACCTAGTATGGTAATTTTAGAACCCCTCTAGACAGAGATATGGTATAGCACAGGTACAAGGAGGGCAGGTAGCCATCATGTGCAGGATAATGCTCCTAAAAATAGGTGTTGGGCACCATCTTATATACATAGATTACAATAGTAGTTATCCATAATATCATAAGTGTTCAAGCACTCCCTCAGGTGGTAGGGGCACCTCAAGGTACAAGGAGGACAGGTAGCCATCATGTGCTAGGTAAGGCTTCTAAAAATAAGTGTTGGATATCATCTTATATACATAGGCTCCAATAGTAATTATCCATAATATCATAAGTGTTCAAGCATTCCCTCAGGTGGTAGGGGTACCTCAAGGTACAAGGAGGACAAGTAACCATCATGTGCTAGGTAAGCATCTAAAAAGAGGTGTTGCGTATTATCTTATATATATAGGTTCCAATATCCAGAATATTACTAGTTTTCAAGCACTACCTCAGGTGGTACCTCAATGGAAGGATGCAAATTAAGAAAGTCTGGAGATGCTGCAGAAATCATTACATTGTTGTAGACAGTAAAATTCTCATCCTCAGAATGCCATGGTCCCTAGTGGGTCCCTAGTGGTTTCTCCAGAGAGCAGATATGCACAGGAATCAGCACGATCACAAGCATGAGGGGTCTTCCACCTCGAAGCTCCCATTCATGGAGAAGAGCTGCCTCTGGCCTCTCATCAGATGGAAACTTCAGCAAGCACTCTGAGTTCCTCCGTTAGTCTGGTCAATGGTCATGGCTCCACCACACCTATCGCTTCCTTGCTCACAATTGGGTATAACTCAGCATCTCCACTCTCTCATGCAAACCTTCGATATCTTGGCCATGGGCAATGTAGTTGTATTGAAGGGCCTTCCGTTCAAGTAGGCACAGCTTGCTTTCTCAAGTATGTGACTCCTCTCCCTCTACCTTGTCATTCTTTACTGATAATTCTCGTTGAACAGAGACCTACTGGACTGATGTCTACTACCTATGCTGATGAGGTGTGCAGCTCAGCCCAGACAGCATTCCACTCTGGCCACAACCATGCATACAACATGTCCATGGCCTCTTTGCCAGGCATAAACATTTCCAAAATGGACACTAGCAGTGGTCATTTTTACACCTCTCAGAACAGCACCTCCTACATGCTCGGTTGCATCGATGGTCGTGCCCTCATGTTATGCAGCCTGGAATTGAGTGCAGTATAGCTCCCCTCCTGCAAGTTGATAACACCAACCATGTCACCATGGAGCACAGTCTCATTTGTTGAACCAAACCACCAGCCGCTGCCCATCACGTTGCAGGATAGTGAGACCAGATGTGAGCGTGAGTGAGACCTCTAGCCAAGCCACTTGTCACCCCCAAACAGTTTCAAAGATGCAGGGCTGTATCCTGGTGCGGTGCGGCCTAGTCTTCACACTACCTCCACAATCCTGAGCAATGCAAATCTGATAGGATTCAATGTGAATTTCGGGTATGAGGTAACTGCTGGTAGTTGCCCTCCACTTGGGCCTGGGATCCCAAGGCATTTGTAGACTCATTACGAGAGGATGGGAGTAGGAATTGGGCTGGCATCTGAGGTTGAGGTGGAGGGTGATGTTCACTCTTTGTGGAAGAGAATGCAGAGATGCTGAGAATCATGGATAGTCCCAAGCTAGAGCCAGAGCCAGAGTTGAAGGCACTCGACTCAGAAGATCTTACCATTGGCTCAAGCTCGTGCGTGGTCAACATTCATAATGTTTACTTCTTGTCGCCATCTGCTCTGAGGACCTCTTTGACTGAGGAGGCTTGCGTCACATCGCAGGCTACTGATACCATTGATGAAGTTACTTCTGATATGGCCGAGTCAACAAGCTCAACTGTGGTCATTTTGTTTTACACTATTGGAATTTCAAGGCCATTGACTTAGGTAGGGAGGAGCGAATGACAGGTATAGCGCAAGCTCAACATTTCATTCTCCAGATATTGGCTCCCCATTGGACTGGCATGACTGCCATCCCTTCCTTCTCTCCTCAAGACTTCTGTTGATTTGTAGTTGGTGATGATGTCGGCACTGATGCTCTTCATGTATTCAGCTTTTTCATCTGAGCCAGTTGTCTTGTACCCATCCGTCTGTATTTGGAGCGATTAATTGAAAATCCCCCGCTGAATCACTCCACAAATGTTTCATGCATTTTGTACAGGTGGTCTCCCTGCATCAAGTGCATGAGCACCCCATCTTTGAGCATTCCTGACACTCATTGAGGTTACCAGTATCTAGAAAAATGGTATTCTACTACATTTGTGCCAATACAAGGGTGCAAGAGCAAATTAACATGTACATGGCCTCTTGGTGTAACATTTGGAGATGGATGATTACCACCCTTATTCACGCAGAATAAAGGTTAAACTGTTGAAGGAAGAAATGAGCATTGGATTAGGACGTACAACCAGCCGGGTCTTGCACCGGTATTAATGAATGCCACCTGTCCCTTCTTAAGCCCACATATTTCTGGCAGCCTATGCAGTCATACCACCCCTGGAGGTTGTTTTTGTTATCAATGATGTGGTTGTTCTCGAGGTTGGGAGGATAATGTTAGCTTAGAAAATGAACAGGTGGAGCACTTGTACAGTTTTCCAAGTGGGAATTCTGCCCATGTAAAAGGCAATTAGACAGAGGAATCATGGATTCAGCAGGGTAGATAGCAACAAGATCACTCCCCAGCAGGGAGGGAACTAGCATGAGCACTCACAAGAAGAGAGAGGGTTTGTAGAGAATAGACAGAGACAAAAGGGGGAATGGAGAAGAACAGGAAAAAAGATGCCACATGGCAGGGAAAGCCGTCAAACAATCCCAACACACTGGTGCCAGCAGCACCAGGCGCCTGCCATCACACCCAAGTGGAGACCACTCCCCAGCAGGGAGAGAACCAGCATGAGCACTCGCAACAAGAAAGGGGGCATGGAGAAGAACAGGGAAAAAGATGCCACATGGCAGGGAAAGCCGTCGAACAATCCCAACGCACTGGTGCCAGCAGCACCAGGCGCCTGCCATCACACCCAAGTGGAGACCACTCCCCAGCAGGGAGAGAACCAGCATGAGCACTTGCAACAAGAAAGGAGGCATGGAGAAGAACAGGAAAAAAGATGCCACATGGCAGGGAAAGCCGTCGAACAATCCCAACGCACTGGTGCCAGCAGCACCAGGCGCCTGCCATCATGCCCAAGTGGAGACCACTCCCCATCAGGGAGAGAACCACCATGAGCACTGTCAAGGAGAGAAGGAGAGAAGGGGCCACAGTGTAGTTGAGGAGGGAGTGGCATGACAAACCAGGGAAATATTTATACAGCGCTGATGTTTGTCTGTGTTATACTCTAGTGGCTGAGACTCTGTGCATGGGCTCTGACACAGCCACATTCAGACCCACAAACCGACCCACCTAGACCCAAAAACCAACCCACTCCAACCCACTCCAACCCACTTCGACCCACTCCAACCCACTCCAACCCACTCCAACCCACTCCAACCCACTCTGACTCACCTAGACCCACTCCGACCCAAAAGTGCATTGTGGATCAACCCGTTGCATCAGCGTGGCCAATTGTGAATGTAGACACTAGGCAGAAAAGGGAATGGGGTAGTGCCATTGCCACTGGGAGCATAGAAGAGTGCCCTTGTCAGGATGCTTCTCCATTTGCAGTAAATTGGGAGCTGGACTTGGAGTAGGTGTATGGGAAGGTTCAGAGGTAGGTGTCATAGTAGTGAGTGTTGCCGATAACCTTCTTGATGTAGTTGATACTTGCATTATGACCTTTTGAGCCGAACGTGCAGTTGCCACCATTGGCCTTTGCAAAGCTCTCTAGCTGCTTGATATGGCAGATGAGAGCATCCTTCCTGACGAGGCGTTGAAGCTTTCTTGAATCCGACGAAGAACTCCATTTTTGGTAGATTATTTGACTTGTAATATATCCACACCTTGCCAGTTATCAAATTTTGTACATGTCCAATACACTATATTAATCTGAACCATCGTACCCAAGTCTTTGCCCTATGAGTTCGAGATACATGAGCTCAAACAATGAACGGGATTCGAATATGTGAACTTCCTCTGAGGTATTGCGCCGCAGGTCCTATCCTCTCAATTCCCATCAATGTTATCGACAGAGAATCAATATGAGCATGAGGGAGAGGACATTGGATGGTGTCACGATGAGGACAAAACAGCAGAGAATCGATGAAGCAATTGGGACGAGAGGTGAAAAGCGTCCGAATAGAAGAGTAAAACTAAACCACAGAAAACTCACAATCCAGCTGAGTCCTCCCCCGAATCTCTCGCAGTATTGATGTTCCACAATACCTTAATATACTCATCAAACTTCGAAAATAGCTCGACAGGGTCAGAGACTTCCATCCAAATGTGGCTTCTGAACACATAGGCTGAATGCATGATTAAACGGGGAATACATGCCACTGTCCTCCACTTCGTCGAAACACCCACCAACAACCCAACATTCCCCGATGGCTGGACTTGAAGTTCCTCCGAAATCAAATGCGCGAGGACTGATTTGGTTGAATGCTGAGAAGGTGCTCCAGGCGATATTCGAAAGACTCTCGTTACTTGTCCATCATGAGGGACTGCCAAAATTGTACACCTGTCAGCCGAGAACTTGAGACTTGCGATGGGCTGGCTATGAGAAGCCATGAATTCGACAATGACCGCAAGACATGAGTTGGAAGTCAATGCCTGCAAGAAACTCAAAAGATCCACCACCCGCACCAAATAGCCCTTTGCAATCCTCAGCTTTGTATGTGGCAAAACTGAGCTCTTCTGCCTTCCCAACAAACCCACATCCTTACCCGATTCTATAGGTGATGATGCCAAATTGGATGACAACCTCCTCGCCTTCTGCTCGTTTCTCAACAACAAGCCCTCCAGTCCGGCATCGGTAGGGGCACTCTTTGATACCCGCCCGCCTCGTCCAACCCCACTTCCAACTGCTTGATCCGTATTCCCGATGATTCAGTTCTTTGCGGCTTCCATGGCCTTCCCACCTAAAAACTGCCCAATTCTCCGCCCACCT